>APFE030107995.1:153506-254227 GCA_000404065.3 Pinus taeda
CAGGTTGTGGCTCAGGCTTGCTTGATGTGGCTTTGAAGCTTGTAGATGACCATCATTTCCCCCCTGTCAGATACAAGGTGAGAAGATGGAGAAAAATCAACTGCAAGACTGTTCAATATTCTAGAACAAGTCCTAACATGTGTTTGGAATATCTTCTTGGTTGTTGATGCCCATTGCCAAGAAGCGATCCATCCTAGATGAATCTTTGTTCTTGCAAGACATTTGTTTCTAAAGCATTTGTTTGAAGAATGACTGGTTTTATGACAGTTCTTACATGGATGAAGATCAAAAAAATGATCTTTCAAATGGCCAACTCGGTCACAGTGTTGGCATTTTAAGATCTGTTTTTGTTGTTGTTGCTGCTGTGGAAGAGAGGCAGAGTCTGGAACAGCTGGAGCTGAACTGTCATGAAGAGCAGGTGAAGTGTCAAAATGAAACCAACACTTTGAAACTGAATGGGCTTGGCATAGTATGGAATATGAAAGGACAAGTCCTTGTCATATCCAAGATCAGTTCTATGCTTTTTGTGGACAAGCTGTTCCCAAGGTTTAATGATGGTCATGGGAAGAGCAGACTGAACTTCTGCATCTACATGTACAATTGTTGTTTTATCTGAATGAACTGTAACATTATTAACATGCTGCTGATGGGTGGTTGTCTCAATGTTCTGAACAAAAACAGGTTCAGAATGGTGTCTATTTTGATGTAGCTCTTCTTGCTGTAGTTGTGATTCAAGCTGCAAAAAATCAATCTTTTCCTGTGCATTTTGTAGACATGTCTGAATTTCTGAGAGAAAATCCTCGCTGATTTGTAATGTGTCATCAATAGTATATTGTATAAGAGTCTTCATGAACTCTAATACTTCACTGATTGTGGCCATCTATGCGTTAAAAAACTGATCAAAACTACCAGCGATATCCTTATAATGTGCAACAAATGATTAGTTTGCAACAAGAAGGAACAGGTAGAATTTGAAGATGCCGAAACCGGATCAACTTGAATTGCTTTACAGTAGGCCAAGAAAGTCTTGAAGTATACCAGAAAGCAACTTAAGTATTCATTCAACACTATAATTCTTTCTTTCTCAAAATTTGTAAGGAGTCAAAAAACTAGATATTGCAGATTCATTCTTATTGAAAACTTTTATATCTCAATCACCAGGAATGCCACCATAGAAAGAATGCAGTTTCTACTCAGCTGATACCATGGCTCTCATATGACTCTCAGCTGCCTTATTCAAGAAACTCCATCTCACTTTATGATATTAAAAGGCCCTCATAAATAAAGGAAACACTTTAGACATATGAGAAAAATCGCATTGCATCTGTGGAAATGGATAATCTACACCAACTATATTGCTCCAACATATGAAAGAAGCACTTCTAGCTGCCTTAAACACCCATTTAAAGCAACATCGTCAAAGGATCCTCAATGTATCCTTTAAATGCTCTCAGATATTCAGCACCAATTGCACCATCAATCACTCGGTGATCATAGCTAGACATGAATGAACTGACATCAAATTGATTTGGAAGTGCTCCGGGATGACTCGCTTTGCAGTTGAACCCACAGCCAGAATTATTGACTGTGGAGGGTTGATGATAGCAAAAAACTGTTTTATTCCAAATGGACCTCCCAAATTGGATACTGTAAACGTCCCTCCCTCATAATCAGCTGGCTTCAAAGTATTCTCTTTAGCTTTCTGCACCAAAGCTTTTACATCGTCCCCAAGCCAGCCTGAGGTCGAATTCGAGCCGGAAGTTTCTAAGAATGTTTCAGATATCAAACATTCTGAATATACAAAAGTAGTTTCAGATAATTTAAACGAGTCGGAAGATGTTGAGAATGTTCCTTTGAATGTTAATGTAAAGGGGAAGAAGGGAATAAATTATATGCATGGAAATAAAAGAAAATTTATACTATTCTAGCATCCCAACATTGGCATAAAAAGGTTGATCCCGTTGTGGCACCCTTTCAAACCAGAGGCAAAGGGCCAATCAATGGAGTGATTACATTGGGAGGCATTCAAGCAATTTGAGGGAATTCCGTCGGGTTCGTAGGCCTGGCGTGCTGGTGAAGAGCAGAAACTCCGTGTCACTGCTTCTGGAAAGTCATATAGTTCATAAGAAAGCAGCTCATCTGTCATGCTTGGTGCAGTGTAAATAAAGACTGAAGGCTCCAAGTTGTCGGGGAAGGTGTGCCTACTGTTCGTGGTCGTGGGTTCGTTTCCCACAGACGACGCCACTAGCTTTCAACGTGGGGCTATGTGGGTGTCAGGAGAACGTAGAAACCAAGTTAAAAAACGTTGATTTCCTATCCACTCCTCTTTACCGTCTCCCTTCTATAACACAACGATTGCCGACTGCACAGATTTGTCTGTAGATTTGGTAAGCTTTGGTCTATTCTAACAATTGAAGAAATCGAGCTGGTTAGAATCTAGGCTATGGAGAATCCCAAGTTGTGTTTCATGGCTCTCTCTCATATAACATATTCAGTGCATCCTTTTGATGAACAAGGTTCTTCAGGTTATAACATGTAGAAGGTTGGAACTTTTCCCTCTGCAGCTATTGTTACAGCGAGAGTCACAAAGGTGACGGCAAGATTGGCCTCTCCAAGCTTTATCCACCTTCCCAGAAGTAATCACAATCTTAACAATCATATACCATTGTAAAGATCACTGACCAAGAAGCTCTTACCAGATCCTTACAAAACACCTGAATATAGTTCACTTCATTTCTGATAACATAAACATGGACGCTTAATATATATTGGCATCTCAACTGGTAAAAGATCATAATTACATATGAATCATTGAAAGTACTTTGACACTTTCAACTCATACAACTTTTCCATGTATGCTAGCAAGCCTGTTGTTTTTCTTTATACCATTGTTCTCAAATTAAAGATCAATTCAATCCTAATGGCATGTGCAATATCAATAATTGTCAATGGAAGTAGAAAGAATGTAAACCTATTCTCTGCTCTAATGACAAATTACTACCATGACGTTGTTAGAAACTGCATTCTCAATATTTACGTGAAGATTTTTGCCTATATCATTCCTGCAAAATTTGTGGATATGTGGGTGATCACAGCACCCAGAGATAGGTATTGCGGATGGGATGTTCGTGGCATTCAGAAAGAGGATTTGCAGATGGATTGAGAACCTGTTGCTATCAGCGATTCAACGGGGTATCCATGGAAAAGGATTTTCGCTTAAGAGTTTGTGTACGCATTGGTCATATATCAAACCCGCAACAGCGTTTTTTTAATACAATAGTCATATATCAAGTCCGCAACAGATATCAAACCCGCAACAATGTTTTTTTTAATACAGTAGTCATATATCAAATCCGCAACAACGTTACCTTACCCTCAGGCACGCGTTTCTCTTTCTCACATGTTTGGTGTGCAGCTTCAAGGAGCGTTTCTCCTCTTAGACGTTTGGTATGTCAGGCAGTGTTTCAATAATGTGAGAACAGGTGACAGACCAGCGTTTAATAATGAGGTGCAGCACAGGTGTGGTAGAGGCAGTGTATTGTATGGAGAAGGTAATGGAATATGGAGCAGAGCGCAGGTACAGTGCAGTGATGGCAGAATTAATGGAGCGTTACAGAAGACTAGGCCAGCTCTAGTCAGCACTATTCAAGGCAACTCAGACCAGTTGCTCACGGAAAACAGGCCACACATCATGGCTCTGATACCATGTTAAACACAAATGGTGAAGGAGAGAAAATATGAAAGATAAATCTTGCATTACGTTTTTATTAACAATAGATGTACATTTATAGTACAGTATGCTGACAGTTCGGATTCACATCCCAAGGTCCCTTGGACTACTTAGTCTGTTCGGCTTCCACACTAACCCATTTAGGATTAGGTGTCCAACAATTTGTGCATCAATACATCATTATATCATAAAGACATTTTTCATCACATCATATATCAAAATCATAAATAGCTGAAGAATAAAGATAAAACATAGGAATTTATGCGACAACCTTCTTTATTGATCTTCAGTATAAGTTTATAGACTCAATACTTCCTCGCGCACTTAGCTGCAAGGGGTCCACACATTCAGCTGTAGATGCTACTATAGGCCTCTGCGCACTTAGCCGCAGACCCTTTCCCTCCTCTAAGACTTACTTCTTTGCGCTCTCTCTAGACTTCTTCCGTCGTACCCATAGACAAAAGACTTCTGTCTCTGTTTATCTGCCTCAAAGTCTCTAAGGCACACCTATTTATACAATCCCATGGTCTGCAGACCATGGGTATATCTTCAAAAATTGACTCAAATTTATATAAATGAGGGTAAAATGCTTTTTGACTCTTAACTAACTCCACACTCCCTGTCCACAATTCGTGGAGACTTATATCGTTTTTCATCAAAACTTGGGCATTTGCTCCAAAACTCATCTAGGGGACCCTCGAGTCACTTGGTTGGCACGATGATCTTACTGTGAAGATCCCCCAACTCCACCTACACAACTACTACTTCAATCGTGCTCTGCATGGCTTCCTACTTCACTTATTTAACCAACGACTCTATAGCTATTCCTTCCCTAGCTCGCTTGATCTTCTACTACGTGGGATGCAAGTTCATCAACTTTTCTTGAATGTTGGTTGAGACATGGTAGGCTTTTTCCAACTAAGGACCCAACCATGCCTTAAGCACTACCTGTTTTCCTATGTTGCTTCCACTTGGGAAAGGAAATTCTTTACCTCTTGCAACTTAGTGAGGCGTTGCATTGTACAAATGGAGCACACCGTCACCCTAACCTCGTCGTACTCCTGCTAAAGCTTGTGGATCTCTCGCATGTTCAAACAAAGTTTTGTAGTCAATGACCATGGCATCCACAACAGCTATCCCTTCCTTGATGGCAGCACTGTGTTGTTCCCTGACCTCGAGCGGAGTTGAAGGTTGTGACTTGAGTTCTAGCTATGTGATTTTCATATTGAGTTCAAAATGAACTATGGACACCTTCACCTTTGCATCACGTATGCCCACAACATGTTTTTGGATCTTGTCCTCTAGTTGTGTGTCCTCTAGTTGCGCATGCTCAGGGATGTGCAACTCGGACAGAGTTCGACATGCCTCTACAATCGCTACCACAAACTGGGCACTCTACACCTAGATGGTATCCCTTTCCTTCAGGGCCTGTGTCTTCTTGGTGAACATTTGTTCATTGTTTACCTTGTACTCGATAATTAAACAGAGAGTGCATTGCTCCCATGCTCTTAATTCTGATGTCATGCCTATCTATGACGCGTGAAGATATTCGTTACGGAGCACTGCAATATTGAGGCTGATGTTCTTCAGGGTGCTAATGATGATCTTGTCATCGGTTGATTCTATGCTCAGGGATCCTTTTGGAAGAGCAATTGTCCTGAGGTCGACTTTCCTGACCATCTCGGAATCTTGACTTGTCCCTGGTGTCAGGCTCGTCTGTGCGGCACTGAACTAACATGTGCCCATCTGTATTTAGTTGGTCTGAATCTTCAGTTCGTGCAGATCCTTCTGAATATTACCTAAGGACTGCATGTGCTATTTCTTGAATTGCTAGAATAGTTCAGCAGTAGTGTCACGCAGTTTATCCCTGATCTGATAGAGATCGCCCTCTATCAGCGTAAGGAGATCTACTAGTGGTTTAGTCTCCTTTGTCTTCTTCCGAGACCCCTCCTGCTGCTATTCTCTACACTTTCGCACCCAAAATGGGGTGCTCTACCCCTCATCGCCTCCACTGCCCTGCGCCGACTGCTCTTCCTCCTCGCTTTCAGGTGAAGGGGATTTACAACTTTGTTCAGATATGCGTTTTTCCTGTTTAGCTTGCTCCTTTGTAATGTGCCTCTTTTCTATTCGGGCCTTCTCTTTGGACTCCTTCTTTCATTATGCTACCAATTTTTGTGTCAACTGCTTCGTCGCATCATTTTTCTTTTTCTCTACTGAGCTCAATGCACCTTTGCTAGTACCTGTAGCCAAATCAAATGGAGTATGCCAATCTACTGGCTAATGCTTGATTACTTCTAGTATTGCATCATCGATAACTAGATATGGTAGATCGAACCACTTTTGTTGTGGGTCCTTTCACACCTAGATGTAAATGCAATGGAAGTTTTCCCTGAATGCAGCATATTCAGATAGTTATTCGTACATAGTTGTGGAAAACTATGGGTGTTGGTTGATGGCTATGTGGAAGCTCGACTCCATCAATACCCATAAAATTTTTGTTTCATTGACCCACAGAGGGCCTTTCCTGGTCTAGAGGGAGGCAAACTATGCAGCTTCCAACAATTTGGCCTCCATGAGAGGAAATTGGTTGTCCTCTAGTAGATCCCAAGTAACCAGTGCAATGGAGAGCAATAACCATGCATAGTCGAAGGTCTTTCTCTCATCTTGGGCCTTGTGATAATTTGTAAGAAACTCACTACACAAATAGTGTGACGATTTAAACTACACGCCCTTCATGCATTGTGAAGATAACAAGAACATAAGTGCTAGAACCTCATCCGCGTGACACTTTGTCATAACCTGTTCGGCTAGTATTTGAGTGGAAATTTTTGCCGCGGGATCATTGATGGATGTTATGGAGTACTTGTGTGACTTCTTGATAAGATTGAATTTCTTCTTCATCTGCTTCACCTAGTCTCTCTTGCTTGTGTTTTTGCCAAACGCCTTGGCCAAATTAAGACCTACATGCAGTAGGTACGTGATCCCGTGGATGAGCATATCTATGATGGGGATGGGCGCACCAATCCACAAGCACCCATCATGCACCAAAGAAAGAAGTTGTCGTATATAATTGGTATTAATGTTGGATCGGTGGTAGTGGGGCACCCACAACAGGTTCAATTGACTCTAACTTAGTGACACCCGAGTCTTTCTAATACAACTGCCTCATATAATTCTCTGTCGTGAGGTGGGGAAACCTCTCATGGTCAGCTAGGTCCTAATCCTCCATATTTAAAAGGGGAACATGCACCAAGTTTGGACCTTCGAAGGTTATCATTTCTGGAAATAAGGGTTCCCCCATCTATGATTTCTTTGATGGCATATGGCCCCAACCAATGCACCTGAAAATTTCCAGGAAACTCAGTGACACCTGAGTCTTTGTAATACACTTCCCTTGAGTCTTTGTAATATACTTAAAAATTCTAAGGGTGAAAAGTGTTCTTTGTTGGACTAACACACATAATATATAGGGGAATTTTAATTCAATCTGATCGTTCCCCCCAAAATTCATCCATTAATGTTGATTTGGTAGAAAATATCCAAAGATATCAACCTTAAATGTTTCCCACCCACTCCTCTTAACCATGTCTTGGCTGTCAAATCATGAACAATGACTCTAACGATCTTTTTTGGCTATGTTGCATGGTATCTCCCTGCATAGTGCAACTCCCTTCGCGCACCTTCTGGTACTGTGACATCACCCTTTTTCGTACAGCACCCCTATCGTATAGTCCCCAAAACTGGGCAGTGTAGTTTATAGTCCCACCCTCCCTTGAAACTACTTGAAGCAATAGGACTCTTTTGTTGTCATTTCTTGTATATGGCTTCAACTGGCTTCCATTCACCTTTCCCGTAAAAGGTTCTTCGTTCAGCTTTACAAGCTGAACTGCGCCCCCATCTATGATTTCTTTGATGGCATATGGCCCCAACCAGTGCATCTGAAACTTTCTAAGAAACTCAGTGACACCTGAGTCTTTTTAATACACCCACCTCATTTAATTCTGCGTCGCGAGGTGGGGGAACCTCTCATGGTTAGCCAGGTCCCAATCCTCCATCTTTAAAAGGGGAACACAGGCCAAGGTGGACCTTCTAAGGTTATCATTTCTGGCAACAGGGGCATGTGAATGACAAACTTCTCTGAGTCTCAGCCCTTAGTGACTTTTGTCTTCCCTTTATGCAGAGGGATGTATTCCAAAAACTTGGTGATGGGCTTCGCGCCCTCTGCATGTATATCTTCAACACCCTCTTTGACCTTAAAATCTATAACCTTCTCAGGTCGCTTATTCTTTTCTTGCAGCTGGGTAGAAGAATGCTTCCACGACTACTCGTGCGCTAGTACTAACCTCTTCTACTTGTCTTTCTTTGGCTTTTGCGTCTCTCTCATAGGTGTAGGCTTTGGCCTAGGGGACCTTGACGCTATGAGCACAGGAGCCAGAGCCTCCATAATAATAACTGATGGAGAAACTCCTTTAGAGGTGACAGTTCCTCCAGTGCTTGTAGTCTCAATGGGACCTAATCCTCACATGATGTCGCAAATGAATTTCCGATCTAACTTGAGCAATTTATTGAACGTGGGGCTTACGATCAAAGCTTAAAATAACTCACGATTCATAAGCAATGGATAACACAACTTAAAAATTCTCTGTTGGACTGACACACATAATATATAGGGGAATTTTAATTCAATCTGATTGTTCCCCCCAAAATTCGTCCATTAATGTTGATTTGGCGGCATATCTCCAAAGATTTCAGCCTTAAATGCCGCCCACCCACTCCTCTTAACCATATCGTGGCTGTCAAGTCATGAAAAATGAATCTAATGGTCATTTTTTGGTTGTGCTTCATGGTATCTCCCTTCATAGCACAAATCCCTTCGCACAGCTTCTGGTACTATGACATCACCCTTTTTCGCGCAGTGCCCCTATCATGTAGTCCCCAAAACTGGGCAGTGTAGTTTATAGTCCTGCCCTCCCTTGCAGCTACCTGGAGCACTAAGACTGTTCTGCCATCATCCCTTATATATGGCTTCAACTGGCTTCCATTCACCCTTCCCATAAAAGGTTCTCCATTCAGCTTTACGAGCTGAACCATGTCCCCATCTATGATTTCTTTAATGGCATATGGCCCCAACTAGTGCATCTGAAACTTTCCAAGAAACTCACCAAACAATCTATCATATAATAATACCAAATCATTTACCTTTAATGTGCGCAACTTGATGTGGCAATCATGCGAAGAATTTTCTCATTCCTTCTAGAGTTGCTGATGGAATCCAATCAAGAATTTGTCCTCTTCGAGCTTCACCAACTGCGTGAGTTGCTCTTCTAAGGCTCTGCGGTCCGCCATCCCAGTGAAAGATGCTATGCATAGATAGGCATAATGTATTCCATAGGCATGACATCTTCTACACCATAGGCCAATCAGAAAGGTGTCTGACCTGTTAGCTTTTTGCAAGTAGTCCTGTAAGCCCATAATACTGCTAGTACGCGCACATCCTAATCATTCCACTTTGCGTTGCAAATATTTGTCAGCATGTTGTCTAGGATCTTATTGAAGGCCTCAACTATTCCATTATCTTGAGAATGATATGGTGTGATCTTTTGATGATACACCTAAAACTCTTCTGTTAGCGCGATGATCATTTCATTGAGGAAGTGTGTACCATGATCACTCATCAATACTTTTGGGCAGCCAAAACTAGTAACCACGTACTCAAACAAGAATTTAGTTGTTGTGGCTCCTGTACAATCATTTACAGGCTATGCCTCCACCAATTTGGTTAGGTAATCTGTCATGGTGATGATATAGCATGCCCCTGTCTTCTTACTTGGGGGTTGAATTAGTCCTACAAAGTCAATAACCCATTTTCTTAAATGGTTGTAATGACACCTACGATTTTAATGGAAAATTGTCCCTTCGTGATGGTTTTCCCTTTCTCTAACATGTGTTGCATGCCCTACAATATGCTTTAGAATCTTTATGTAGCGTAGGCCACCACAACCTGGCACGCAAAATCTTCTAAGTTGTTGCCTTTCTTGCATAATGTCCTCTTGCATCTCCTCCATGAGCCTCTGCAAGGATGTTGTTTCTTTCAAAATTAAGTACATACCATTAGAGTATCTCATCGGAATGCATCTTATATAAATGTCCTGTAATTACTGAGAAATCAGCCACACATACTACCAACTCTTTCTTCTGTTGATTGGTGTATCCTTCTGGAGTCATCCATGTGGTAGAAAATTGGATAATATTTGAAATGTAGTTATCTGATATGTGCACCACAAAGAGCTACACGTCGGGCACCCCTTCCTCCAAATTAGTAGGCACCTCCCCCGTTTCAATCTATGACAAATGGTCAAGTCCTACATTCAACCTTCCTCGCTTCACAATTACCTCAAAGCCATATTCTTGAAATACCAGCAAGCATCAGCATTTATTCCCCCCAACACAGGATTATTGACTAGGTATTTCAAGGAAAAGTGGTTTGTGTACATCTTGAAATGTCCGCCCAATAGATAATGTCTAAATTTTTGGAGTGTGTACACCATAGTCAATCCCTCGTGCTCTGTCGTTGAGTAGTTCTTCTCAGCCTTTGATAATTTCCTGCTCGCAAAGGCTATAGGGTGATCCATCTCTCCTTTGCCAGCTTGTGTCAACACTACTCCCAACACAATACACGAAGCATCAACATGCACATGGAATTCCTTCTTCCAATCCGGGAAGACCAAGATTGGTACGATGACCATCTTTTCCTTAAAGACATCCAAACTACATTGACATTCTTCATCCCAACAAAATGTAGTGTCCTTCTTTGGTAGCTTCTCCATAAGCGTGGTAATTTTAGCATAAGCATTGATGATCTTACGATAATACCCAATATGGCCCAGCATTGCACACAGTTGATTGGCGCTCCTTAGGGCCTCCAGATTGACTATTACCATGATCTCGACAAGATCCACCATTAGCCCTTACTTGCACACCACACGACCCAACAAAATTCCAAAGAGGACAAAAAATAAGCACTTCTTCAGGTTCAATGCAATCTAATATCTTCAACACGTATCCAACATTAGGTGTATATTGGCCACATGGCTCTCTACTAACCCAAACACTATCCATTCATCAAAATATACCTCCAAAAATTTGTGAATAAACTCCTTGAATGTCATGATGAATATGTGAGAGAATATCACTGACGCATTCTTGAGTCCAAATAGCATCATCATATACTGGAAACAACCCCATTATGTTGCGAAGGTTGTTTTTTCTGCTATCCTTTGACACGATATTAATCTGATGGTACCCACAAAACCCATCAATAAATGAGTAGGCTTCCTGTCCTCCAACATTTTCCAAGACCTCATCAGTAAACAGTGTCGGAAAAGGATCATGGACACAAGCATCATTAAGCTTCTTGAGAACTATGCAAATCTATATTTATCCCTTCTATTTCTTTTCCTGAACTACCATTGGGCTCACCCAATCAGATTCCTCCAATGGTTCAATAATGCCCACCTCAAGCATCTTGTCCAATTCCAAGTGGACCTTTTCCTTGTATTTAGGGTTAAGGTGATATGGCCTCTTCTTAATAGGCTTCACATCCAGTTTCAGGGTAAGCTTCATTATGCCCAAGTCACCTATGATGCCCTTTAGGTCTGAAAATTTTGTAGGAAAAACATCCTGGTACTTGCTGACAAACTTAGAAAATTTATCCACTGTGGCATGATCCCAATAATCTCTGTTCTTTGCAAATTTTGGCTCCGCTTCAGCACCAATGTTTACTTTCCTAGTCTTCAATGGTGTAGTGATATCTAGATTCTCTATCTGTGGACCTTCAACCTCGCAGTGGCATTTTATTTTTGGGATATTGATATTTCTTGGATCCTCATCCTTCCCTTCAACAATCACATTATAGCATTCCAGCGCATGGTGTAACTGGGTGCTCCAATCTGGCTGAACCATCTCTAGAGGATCTTGCGGTATTTTGAAGATTGCTACCTTAACCTCCTGTAGAGCTTCATCAATGCTTTCGAACCTATCTTCAAAACTGAAGATCATCAAGAATCCCTCTCTTAATATATCCCACTCTGCAGTGCCATGGAGGAGCTCCATTTCTAGGTAACAATTCATAGTGATTATATCCAGAGTGTGACAAAATAAATGCACCCATTTTGGTTGCGGCTCCGTTCCATAATCCTTATTCCATTTTGCCAAATGATCATGCGAATCATTCCTCCCATAATATTTCTTAGTTAATCACACTTTAGGATGATAAAATCACATCCTCATCATCCTCCTATAATCACACCATTCATCAAAGTTTTCTTTGTGCGTACTCCACCACCGAGCGGGCATAGCGTACAGTGCCAAATCCAGTGCCTAAAAGCGGTGATCCTCTAGGACTTTTCTTTCAAAATAATCCAAAAACTTATCTATGTTATTTAAACCATTGTAATAAGGTAAATTTCTTACCTCCAATTAACGCACAGCCTAGCGATTTAGTCATCATGTTGCAGCGTAGTGTAGAAACTTCATGCAACATGTTTTGTCAATGCTCCAAATCTTCATTTGAATCCGAGGTACAAGAGCTTTCATGGTCCCATGAAATCCATCCATTAGCCATTGGATTAACCCAATCTTATTCTTGTGCTATTATTTTGTAAATCTGATCCAAATCATCATCAATTTCTTCATAGTCATGGATCGGTTCAGTATAGCTTTGTCCTTCTGCAAGGTCCAACGGTACTAGAACACAGAGTAATTTCCTTTCAAACGACATTGTCCACTTTTTCAAATTGATTACCCTATTCATATCAATAGCCCAATCAATTACAAAGAGCATGGGGTATGGATTGTTGTCATCAACAATTTCTATCACTTCAAAATCATCTAGCACCCTTGCACCTTCTATATCTACGGTAACTCCATGCAGACATCCCATAGGGATAATCTTCTACTAGTTCTCCATGCTCAACTGAATCAGAGACCACTGCAATGCAGGTCTCCCCATTCTCTCCCATGTTTGTTTAGGAAAAATGTTCGCATCAAATCCTAGATCCAGAATAACCTGGCCCATCTCATAATATCCTATTTGTGCAGTGAGCCTCATCTCATGCCCTGTTCTTATCTTATGTTTGCCAATCTTTTAGACTACGTGATGTCCTTCAGGAGAATTCTCCTCACCAACACACTTATTTATCAACTCTTGTAGCCCTTTCACAGCCTTGCTATCATGCAACAGTTTCATACAAGTGTCTCAGAATGTGGTAAGCACAGAGGGATCAACCTCTGTAGGCATGTCGGTTTCTGACATCTTGTCCTGATTTCCTGAGGTAGAGGCCTCAGTGAAGCTTTTCTTTGCCTCCATAAACCTCTCTTTCATGTGCTCCAGATCAAACCCAATCTCCTTTTCCAGGGCCTTGCGACCCATCCATCCTCTTTAGGTAATTTTCCCTTATCATCACTAGTCGTGATCGCGCTTCTCAACACAATATTGTCATTTGCATCTTCTTCACAGGGTTCATCCCTAATCATCTATAAGTTCTGGGTAGGATGATAAGGTTGCACCTTCTTCTCTTGCATCTTAGCTATCAACAAAGGGCATTCTTTGATTGTGTGGTCAAACTAAATGTAGTATTGACATGACGGGTGTGTGTGACTCGTACACTCCAGTGCATAGTGTCCTGGTGTTCCACAATTATAACAGATGACCTGTCCACTACCTCTACTAGGTCCTCCTCCTCCTCGGCCTCTTCCATGCCCCTAATATCCTCTGTGCGCTCCTACTTCACCCTAATCTAAAGGCCGAGTCTGCACTTGCATTCGATACAACATTCTTTCCATCATCAATTCGTATCTACGGTAGTGGTTCTCATCATGGCCCACTGATTTGCAAAAATCACAGAGAAATTGTTATGGTGTCTATACAAATTTTTGTAGCAAATGACAGTTATCTGTGACATGATTTCTGGCCACTTGGAAAATAACACACCATAGCGTGTGCCCCATACTTGGTCCTACTAGAGCTTCTTGCCTCAGGGGCATCCCCCCCCCCCCTTGTGATATAATTCGTGAAGATAGGGACATGATCCTTATCATGCCCCTGGATCTTACACTTGAGGCACCATATTTCTTCACACACCTATGTCCAAGCCTCCTTCTCTTTTTTTAAGCTCTTCAATTCAAAACAAAGGTTCTGGAACTATGAGTGAATTTGTTGGATTCCCAAAGAGGCATCTTGAATAGGTGTTTCATGGAATCTCATCATGATTTCCACAACTTATGCCTAAGTTCCTATCTTTTGTTGTGATAAAGTAATCCTTAGGTGGGGTACGGGTGAGGCTATAAGCCATTCGCGGTGCTGACTATCTGTGAGATGCATATTAGCTTCATCGATGATTCAGTTTAGCCTTTGATCTAACTCCCAAGGTGTTTCATCAACCCTCATCATGATTTCCTTAAATCAAATTACTGATTGTGAGTCGGACTTAGGATTACCGTATTCTTTGCTCAAAGCAGCTTGAGTATCTTCAAATGATGCCAACAGATTATTAGTGTAGTAATTAATGTACCATGGAAGCGCGCGATCCTGCAGAATGGTAACCAACTACGACTTATTTATATTATCATCTGTAATATGTTGTGTTGTCCACATATCATTTGCAACAAACCAAAACTGATCTGAATCCTCACTTCCTAAGCCCTTGAGAACTGTCAACTTCATTATATTTGACATGTTGAATGGCGGTGGTGGTGGAGGTGGTGAGGGTGAAGGTGTATGTTGTGGAGGTGGCATGGATGGATGATTTATCCATGGAAAACCTTGCCTTATCAATTGGACAAAGCTCCGCGGCGAGGCCTACATCACTCCTTTGACGTAATTTGAAGGAGGTCCAATCAATAGGCTATATTCAGCACCTATTTTTTGTTGCTTTCTAAAGATCCATCCACTTTGCGTAGATCCAAAATCAAGGCAATGGCATAACCCATTTTTCACACGAGCATATTTATCCAGGTATTCAAAGATCTCAAGTACTTACCTCGTGGTCCTTTGAAGAAGCGTCACTCTTCTTCATTGTAACTGACTGAGGTGTGAAGTGCGAACTCTGTAACAAATGCTCCTATAACCCAATCAAGCCAATTGTCAACAACGCACACGATCTTATCTTCAAAGGCTTCCAATCATCGCACTAGCTCCAGAGTCCACACTATTGGACGTCAAGCCTCCACCTTCCTTGGTCATTTGCCAATTTAGCTATCCACTCTTATAGTTCAATCGAGAAGGTGCAGAAGAAAATTTCATGTATTTCTATTTACAAATATCTATCCAACCACCATTCTTTTATTAGGCACAGGTTCCTATTTTCTTACACCATGAATTCGTGGATCTTTCTATCCAACCACTTCTCAATTTCCTTCTTGGTTGGATTCTAGTGATGCGACATCACACATTTCTTTATGCAGATCCTGGTCCCAGCAACGAAACCACTTGTTAGTTTAGTGGGTCCTAACCCAGGTCAAAGTTAGATACACCAAACAAAACCCTACACTACTAGCCCTTTCAACATCAATCCACGTAGCGTGGATTGAAGTGTCACTCGAAGCAGTATGGGGGGATGCTGGAACCATGTTTCCGCATCTAGAGATCAATGTGATGTCTTTTAATGACCTAGGTCTGCCTTCGCACAGATCTCTAAGCCCTTAAGGCATAGCACTGTAATTTCCCCCATTCAGCGTCTATACCTCTGCGAAGGTCTACGACTGGCTTTTGCAGACCCTGAATAGGAAAATTACCTACTTACGCGCACCATAGATTATCCTTAGGTCAATATTTACTCATATCTACCTAAGTGTTCGATAACTTTAACAAAAAGTGTTGTGATATTCACGTAATCACTTGACATTAATTGTGTTCAATTAATAGGATGGATCTAGTAAATTCATGCTTCAATACAACATTATATCATAAAGACATCATTTATCACAACACATATCACAATAAAAAATAATAGAAGAATAAAGATAAAACACAGGAATTTATGCAACAACCTTCTTTCTTGATCTTTAGTATAAGTTTATAGACTCAATACTTCCATACGCACTCAACTGTAGGGCTCCACGCACTCAGCTGCAGACACTACTCTAGGCATCTGCGCACTCAGCTGCAGAGACTTTCCCTCATCTAAGATTTAGTTCTCTGTGCTAAATCTCTATTTATCTGCCTTAGACTCTCTAAGACACACTTATTTATACAATTCCATGGTTTGCGGACCATGGGTATATCTTAAAAAATCGACTCAAATTTATATAAATGAGGGTAAAATGCTTTTTGACTCTTAACTAACTTTGTGCTCCATGTCCACAATTCGTGGAGAATTTACATCGTTTTTCATCAAAACTTGGGCATTTTCCCCAAAAATCACCCAGGGGACCCCATCCCAACATGTTGGTGAAAATGGCTAGCTGATAACTGAAATATTGGAGCTCAAAGAGATGCATTTCAAACCTTGGTTTAGAGGGGTTTGTGCTGCTAGAAAATAACTATTTATGGGAGCTAACCATTTTAAACTTGTTGAGTTTACCCATAGTTTATTGCACCACTGTCACCTTCCCAACTTATTGTCCATCCTCCACATTAGTACCATTAACTGTCTGCATGATGGATTTCTACAAGTGTCTTTGGAGCATTCTTGTTAAGAGGCAATAATGGCTTTCCATGCATTTTCCCATTCTTCTAGAGAATGAGAGATTGCATAAAAATTCTCTAGCTAGATCTCTATGTGCTTGAATCGTAAGGAAATGCAATGGCATTTATGAATCAAATGGATCAGGAGAGAACCAAAACTTCTTATACTTTTTATAGGAAGGAAGTCACATGTTTATAACGTTAGAGAGTGGGAAAATAGAAAAGATGGAAAGAAGAAAAATTTTATTCTTACAAGATTGCCAAACATGCCCAACAAGGAGTAGTCTGTTTTGGGGTGCTTGAACAAACCAGTAACAAATTTGATTCTTATAATCCTCCTAATTGCATTGTCTACTCGACTCATGGAGATCACACTTGAGTTCACTAGAGCTATGAGCTCATCAATGTAGCTTTGTAAGTTAAAAGGGACCATCATCTGCAATGTTAAAACAACATATTTCTTCAGCAATACTAAATAACATAGAAGATTAGATCCTAATGAGTCGAAACAAAACAAAGATGAAAAAACAAAGCACAGAAGGGAGAATTTCAAGACTTATTAAAGAAGAGAATATAGAATAGAATTTTCTACCATGTCAATTCCTAAATTAACTCTTATAATTTTCCTAATTGCATCATCGATTCAGGTCAGGGAGATCACACTCAAGTTCACTAGAGCTTTGAGCTAATCAATGTAAGTTTGGAAGTTAAAAGGGACCATCACCTTTAATGTTAAAATAACATATTTATCCAGTGATACTAAATAACATAGAATATTAGAGCCTAATGAGTTGAAACAAAAAAAGGATGGAAAAACCGAGTACAAAAGGGAGAATTTTAGGACCTATTAAGGAAGAGAATATAAAACATAATTTTCTACCATGTCAATTCCTGCATGGATTGAAGTAGAAATGTTGTAGTTGTAGTTTTCCCTTGGTGGTGAGGTAATCCTATCTATTGCTTCCCAATATGAAATTATGAATGTGTGTATGAAATAATCAATAGAATGATCAATGCCAATACATGCTTCACAACTTTCTTAAGGCTTGACAAGGCATACTAGAGTGATTGTAATGTCTTAGTCATAAGAAATAAATTTCCATCTCTAATTGTGAATCAAATTTCTCCTCAGGAGACATATTGGCAAAAATATCGCGTCATTCCTTCCGTTCACATTTATTCAATCTTCCTAATAGTAACTAGACACATAACCTAAGTAAGCTAATGTCGTAGTAAAAGCTAATTTCGTATTAAAAGTCCACCATTATATAAGGTCAATTCATGGTAGATTGATGCATGTAGGGGTAAAATCTATCTAGGTCTCAAAAAAATGATAATTGACTTCCTGTGTCACCAGACTACTGTAGTTCCTACAAGATTAAACGACGACATAACCTAGTTTACTAGGTTGTGGGCCCCTATACATGACAACCCACAACCCAATGCAAACATGATTGCACAAAAATTTAATTTATGTTTCTGTCTCTCTGGACTCTTTTAGTTGTGTGGGAAAGATGGCATATTTTATATGTGTTTAATGATAATTAAATGTATTGGCTAGGCTATACAGGAGCCATAGAAGAAGCTTAGTTATAATGTTTTGCAAAGTGTCTATCTTCACCTTATGGGAAGACTTATTTATTTGGAATGTCTACGTATTTCAAGCAAGGCATTGAATAGTGGATCAAATAGGCAACCCAATGAAGAAAAGAAACAAAAAAAATTGTTGGTAGAAAGAATCTAATGGAAAATCAATTTACCTACATAAGTGTGTTTAGGAAATATTTACATGACCTTGAAGATGCACCAGACATGATCAAGTTGAATGTTTTGTCTACCTAAATATATAGTACAATAATGAATCAATTATACCTTGGCCAAAATATGTTAGTATGTTTATTTTGAGCTGGCCAACAACAACCAAAAATTTTGAGTAGTGAAAATATCTAATCTACCACAAAATTTTATAAATCCACAAACATTAATTGTCAAGCATGACACAAGACTGACTGCATCATTTACAATATTATTCGTGGTTGTGCTTGTATGATCAGTATTCGCTTGATTCAGCTCATAACAAACATGCTTCATGCCTTCAAAAACCTACATGATAACAAAAAAACAAAACTGAGAGAAATATCTTAAATATAAATCCCATGTCCTCTCCATCATAAGTTCCATTAGAATGTGAATCATGAAGACATGGTATATATTTAATGGAGAAAGAATACAACATTATATGAATAGGATTAGTTATCAGAAGAAGGCCTCATAAAGAATGGCAGTTGTATCTAAGCTTTATTATATATTCTCTATGAGTGAGAAAAACAATATTGGACATCATGCAATATCACAAACAACCTAATCCAATGATCCATAGCGAAAAACACCAATTTCTTCATTCCAATTAGATGGACCCATTGCTAATGCACCAGAGCCATTAACATGTTTATCTGCAAAAGCCTCAAAATGTCCATGGTTGATGAAAATTCTGTAAAAAATAACAAAATATTGAGGAATGACATCTGCTTAATTGTTTGATTGAGAGAAAACACAAAAACTGATAAAGATATGCAACTATAATTTATGAAATTTAGAAGAGAGATGGTATCTTCAAGATACAAATGCTAGAAATTCCATTGTTGTGAAACAACACAATTTTTAACTAAAGAAGAAAAACAGAGACGCGTTTCTAAATTTAAATCACATTTCTTTCAAATTCATTTTAGATTATATACATTTGAAATCATTAACCTTGGAAAAATTAGAGATAAGGCTGGCCTCAGAATAATAGCACCACTTTGTTCAGTAGTTTCCAACCTATAAATTACAGTACTTTTTTAGTAAAATACCATTTAAATCATTAGATCAAAATGTATATGACTATGTCAAAACCAAAAATATAATTACCTCTCTTATAAATCCATTGCCAAGCTGACCACAACTTGATAAATCTTGACATCATATATCCCTAGTTTTTCTTAGTTCTATTATATAAGCCATGTAGCATAATAAGACACGATTTCTAATCAATACATATTTGAAATAATGGTATTCATTTCTACCTGAACTCAAGAATAAAGTACTTTTATAGATGCTGTAAAAATATTTCATACTTGGCTCCTTCCTCTTCGTGAATGGAATACATCTAGTAAAAATGCATGTGATTCTCAAGGAATTATTTTGATATGTGTGATCTTTACACTCTTCTTTTCTAATTCAAAAGTATTGTGCCTCTAGTTATCACTGTAAAACATAAGTAACATAGTTTTAAATTTTATTTTCATATATAATTCAATGCCTACTACTATTTTGCTTACTTACATGCTTATTATAATATTGTGAATTCATTCCATCACTATCACATGCACTGAAATTGAGGTGGACCAGGGTGCTAAAGTGTTGACTACTCTACTACACTAGACCTCTTTTTACTCTACACCACTACTGAAGGAGAACTCTCACTTCTAAGAAACTAAGTAAAGATAACATATACATCATAGTATAATCTATGTTAGATAGTCAGAGAAACTTTTAACTGATTTTTTGTTAGCAACTGCCCATGTAATGAAGGACGCCATGGATGTAAAGTATTGTTGTTTTCATGAATACAAAATATTTGTCATCTACTCTGCTCCATCTTGTGCACTTTCTATAACATACAAAATGTCATCATAGACCAACACAATATTTGCAAACTCATATATGTACGAAGAATAAATATGCAAAAAGAACATTTATAGGTGAGTAAAACTACATAGCAAAAAGAGTGAAAAGATGAAGATACAACTTTGCAAACAAAAAAAAGAAAGGGTGTTAAGACAACAAAATGGGAAGGTGAGAAAGTGGTAATATCTACAATGATAAACTTACGAGACATTAAACGTGCAAACATATTCCATACCTCCCACATCCACGAGAAACTCTAAAAAACATGAGTGCATAAGGGAATAATCTGAGAGGCAACTTTAAAATGTCAGTAAATTAAAATGAAACTCCTGACTGAGGAACTTTGGATCAAAACCTAATGTGGATCTACGTGGAATATACCAACATTTGAAGTAGCAAAATAAATGACTATGTACATGTCTAAGGCCTATGGAGAATAGAGACACAACTATCTATCCAGTTAAAAACATCTAAATATCTGACAACTATGCTCAAGAGTATTTTTCTAATGGTATGGTACAAGCCATTCCAAGGAAAATTGAAATCAAGAGACAACTTAAAGTGCAATCAATGAAATTTTGTTAAAAGAGTACATATTAAACTAGAGGTAGCATACTATTATTTTGGTACTGATGGAACACAAGTATTATTAAATTTTAGTGTAAATTGTAAACAGAAGAAATAAAAAAACTAGAACATCTTGCTAACACAATTCTGTAATATAAATTATTATAAAGTAACAACCAAATCCATCAATGTACAAAATTACAAAATCTCACCATATTACATTTAATGATGCATATTTAGCAAGAAATTTAGTCCATGTGTTACTTGAATAGTACCAAATCAAACGGAAACTATATAGATAAATACCAATAAGAGCACTTTATAGGAGAATTCAAATGCCTTCAAATAATACAAATCTCAAACCTCAGAAAATGTTCAATAACTATGGTTTTCGAGAGACATTGGATGATATAATATATTCTCAAGTGATTAGCACAACCCTTTATCCTCTCTTTCTCAACTAGACATTCACATCAATATTAAAACATAACATAGATTGCTTTAAACATGAACATTAAGTGAATCATAGTAACTATCGGTAATAGCCACTTAATATCAGCAGTGTCTTTTGTGCATGGACTCAACTTAGTATATATACCTCAACTAATATTCTAATAGTCAGCTATACCAACCCCATAGTCACTATAAACATTTAAACACTCCAACTTACAGGTCAAACAACCACCTATAAAAGTTAAATCTAAAAATAGTTTTGTTAAAACACCATATCACTGAAATAAAAGACCAAAGTCACCAATAGTCATGTTAAATTTTACATTGCACCTTCCTAAAAAAAAGGAGATAATTTCACAAAAGATAATTTTATCAAACTTCAGTTGCATAATCACTTAAGTACTGAATTCTCTTATACTTCTTTGACATATGGACTTTTTATAAGCTAGCTATAATTGGCAGTTGCCCTTCTCTTTCAAGAGTTGAGCCCATTGATGTTTGCAATAAAGAATTCCCTTAATTGCAATATATTTCAACGGATTGATAATACAATCACCATGCATACACTTAAAACATGCCTTGTGGTGTACCACCCCTTCCACAAAAAATTGAAATATAAAAGAACATGTCCAATTAGATAGTTCCTTAATCCTAAATTTAGATGTTAATGTCGAAAACTCTTTTGTTGATCATAAGACAAAAATAAACAATAACTATGAACACAATGAAGGCATACTGGTGACTAAACCAAAAGTGTCTCTCTCTATTTTTCAAGCAAGAAATGCTTTTGAGGTTCAGTATCGTCTTTTAACTTAGTACAGGGTATGGTTTCCTAATCTAATCCTAAAGGTGGACAAGGTAACTTTGAAAAATAATGACCTTTTCAATGGGATAAACTATATTTCGACAAGCATGTAATTTCTCTTGTGTGCTATAAAAAAAGGAAAAGACCCCATTTGGTGTCTTAATCTGCACATATTATAATTTATTTATAGATTATAATAGTTAATGCACATCAGGAAAAAACCTTCTCAATTAAAGAAATCTGATTTTGAGATTATCTAGAAATCTAATTTTGTGACTGTAGAGATGCTTTTGTAGATTTCATTACTGTGCTTCACAGTTTCAATAACCAAATGTAGAACCCTTTACACTTGTAAGGAAACAACCGAGCAAATGTTGTTGATAATAGGATCTAGCTTCAAAATGAAATTGCAATTATAATGACAGGACCATAAAGTGATATTGTCTAAGAATAGAGCAATATCATGATTATAAGTTATACATGTATGTTTGAATATAAATATGTACCAACTCTGAATTCCTTTTACAACATTCTTTATGCTATTAAAAATAGTACATCATCTCCATGTCTAGCTACATAGTCACAAGCTTGCAACTCCTCACTATAATCTGACAAGAGGTATTATACTTTGATACCTACATGATCATAAGCTTTTGCAGGTTGAGAGCTTGCCAAAAGATATAGAGTAATACTATACCTCACCATCATTCAACTTCTCATTTTTCACAGCTTTGGGAATTACTACAACAAGTTGAGGAAATATTAGAAGATGGAAAATTATCTCATTTGGCTAGGAAAAGGACCCTACTCCAAACATGAAATAAATAAATTTCATCCAAATGCATTTGGGAAAACTTAAACCTCTATTAACGTTAAATTTTTTTGTCAAGGCTTCCAGTTCTTAAATAGCTTATTGAAGTGTGTTTTGTTGTACAACACACCTTCAAAAGAAGAATAGTTGTTGAGTTCATAAAGCGAGAATGATGAGTTAGTATAATGATTAAGGGATATACTTAATCATGTGGAAAGTTATTGAAAAAAGATATTTGCAGTCTAGTCATGATGGAAAGAGCCCATAATAGAAGAAAGTAAAAGAAAAGGATCTGACCTCTCTTGCATCAAGAAAATTAGAGAGTGACTTAATCAAGGCATGCCAAGGCCCTGCGGTGGCCAAGGCTATGATTTTTTTCAAAATATTAGAAATGAGCATTGTGATGGCCATAATAGGGAAAGTTCTACACTTTCAAACTAGAATTTTTTGTCAACTAGGATCAGGCAACTTAGCATGCAAGATCACTGTTGTTTGAAGTCAAAAGGGTTTCCAAGTCAAGAACAAGAGGTTGCTTGTGAATGCTTTGAAGGCTAAATAAATCAAAAGCAAAGCAAAGTAAGAGAAGGAGGTTGAACTTGGGATCAAAGGAAAGTTTGGGCACTCGAATACCTTTGTGAACAAGACTGATTTTTTTGTTATATCTACCTCATGAGGGTCTGAGGGCTAGTATAAAGCTAGAACATAAACTAAAAAATCAAAAACTTTGTGCTACAAAGTTGATGGTTCTAAAATATTTGAATAGGCCTAGAAACCTCTACATGAAGTCCGACAAGAGACCTAACCTAGGCCGTAGAAAGCCTCACATGTCAAGAAACGCTAGTTTTGTAGTCTTAAGTTTGGGGAAAAAAGGAGTGAAGAATTCACCTAGAAATTAAAAGGAGATTGCAAGTTGGAGTGGAATTTTAAGCTTAGTCTCAAGGTTTTTTTAGTGACTATTGTAATATCTAACCAGAGGGCTGAAGTTGTCTAGTATTTGCATAGATCTAAAACCTTAAGAAAAATACAGAATTTATTGTTAACACACTGAATTAAATATGTGTTGATGAGAAGGAATCCACAATTATTTGGAAAATAATAAAGATTAGTTAGAAGGACTATAGTGGTAACTACAATGTACCCTAACTAGATGACAAAAGGAGAATCAACTTGGCATATTAGTCTTGGAACCATTTGCAACAAGCCTATAACTGAATTGAACCTTGAAGGAATCATCAAATTAAAGTAAGTTTGGTATTGATCTCTATTTATCGAGCATATAATACTATTTCTTCATTCTATGAAGAAAACAATAAGCTTGATGGGACATCCAACTTCCAAGCATGGAACAAGGGGATATATCTTATTCTCATAGAAAATAATGTCATGGACCATGTCCTAGGAAAAGTTGTAGAACCAGATAAGAGCAATACCTAATATTGGAACAAATACTTCAAGGATGAAACAAGGGATCAAAGAATCCTTATTGAATCAATCAAGGATCACTTTATTCCATTTTTTGTAGAATTGGATAAGGAAAAATACATCTATGATAGGTTGACTAAGCTATATGTAGTAATAACTTGAGGACAAAAGATATCATTGAGGGATCAACTCCAAGCCCTTGTAGAAATTGTTTCAGATGCAGGATTGACAACCTGTGTGCTTAATGCTCTACCTCTCCAATGGAACACTTTTGTGACTCGTATCTACTCATGGAAATACACTCCAAGCTTCGATGAATTATGGTCTCAATGCATCTTGGAAGAGACTAGATTGAAGGCAAAGGACGACACCAAACCCAATGGTAAGTCTCAAGTCTTTGGTGCTAAAGTAAAGAAGTCAAAGAAAGGGAAGTTTTGGAAGTTCAAACCTCATCAAAAGAAGATAAATATATCCAAAATACAATTATTTTTCTTTAATTAGTATGGACACTTCAAGATAGATTTTCCTAAGAATCCTTAAAAGAAGCTAAAAACAAGCCTAATGTTGACGATCCCAAGGATCTCTTTTATTACCTCCATCATAATGAGGTTTGAATTTTGGAGAGTAGATCATGTAGATGCATTAGTAGAAGTATTAATTTTGGCATCATAGGTAACAACATAAGAATATGAGGAATTCAAGTATTCATGAAAGAAATCATCTAGCAGTCGGACCAATTCATGCAAAAACTCTTTGTATCATTTCATAGCAAGAGAGGATCTCAAAGATACTCTACAAGAAAGAAATCATGAGAGATTATTCAATTTGTAGAAGAAGAATCATGATGACATTTCGGGAATATTCTATACCCTTATATTTTGAGAGAAAATTCCTAGTAATTTATAGCTATAGTTGAAGCATGGAGGAGGTCTCATCTTCAAGATAAGAAGTAGTTTTTGACTAGATGACTCGATGAAGAAATATGTATGCATGCCTTGAATTCTTCTCTAGTAAAGTTGATTAATGTTTTTAGATTATTATAGGAAGAGAAAGTTGCAAGAATATGCTTGGTTGCATAAACATGATATGTTTTGAAGTTTAGACTCTTGCAGTTGAAGACATGGTAGTTGAGCATGAAGATAAAAATCCAATATGTTCTCTTAAAGTATGGAAGACCACTGAATTTAGAGGGAATTATAGAAACTCTGATAGATGTGGCTCCATGATATTTCGGTAGGTCAAAATTGACATATGACATGACGATATGAAAGGACGAGCCCATGTAGCTACTACTATGATCTCCACTAAAGAACAAGTAGTTGATGATGGTCAAATCTCCCTAGTTGAGAGGGACATTGGATATATTACCTAAGTATGAGAGGGTATGAGAATATCCTCTCTAGTTGAGAGGAAGTGATGATGGACATTCCTCCCTAAGAGGGAGTGATGATGGATATGGTTCTCTACTTCATGTGTCCTGCACTAAGACAAGACTGACAATCATATGTCTAGTGATGTTCATGAAAAGATGATGTGGTTTGAAGCATTGGATAAGCATCTAAGACTAGTACTCCTTGAGGAATAGAAATCCAATATAGGGAAGTAGTCTCGTAGAATAACACTCTTTTAGGATTAGATAGGTTACCCAAGATAAGAGTGGTTGAAGGGATAGATATTCTTTCAGGATTTGGAATCCAAGACAAGAATAGTCTTAGAAGGACATACCTTGTGAAGATATGGATCAGGTATGTGCCTTGATAGGTAGTGTGATGTCCCACATAAATCATCCTAGCATTTGCTCATGTCTTGTGGAGAAATAGAGCATGTTAGTCAAGGCCTTGCAATAATAACATGTGACAATGTTGGTTATGAGTTTGATGCTTAAACATGGCTTACCAATCTGACTTTTCTTATCAAAAATTTTCAAGTGAGTATTGTCCTTGTACTGGTTGGACAATTACGAATACCTCCCTAGTTAAGAGGGAGTGTTGGAAAATGTAACTAGTTTCAATCTTCATAATCATTGTTTAACTCATATGTGTATCAAAAGAAGAAAAATAATATTATTTCTTAAAAGATTGGTTTCATGCTTAAGTATTTTTTCAATTAGGACAAGTATTTTATTAATTCTTCTAGGACTTAAATAAGTCAAGGAGTCAATTTTTGTAAAAGACCATATTGGGCACTTGTATCATGAAAATAGTTATTATTTTATCTCTAGAATAGTTTAGAGGACTCCCAAGGCCAAGTTGGCCAGCTACGATGAAGTCAGCCTAGAGAGGATTATTCAAGCCTCTTGGAAAGGTTATTTAAGGGATAAACCAAATTTGATGTACACATATCACATTCGATCTACAATTGGAAAGGAAGAGCAGAGGCCTTAGAAGGCAAGGAAAAGCATAGCAAAGAGAAAAAAACCCTAACGAAATTCAATCTCTCAAAATACCTCTATTACAACTCACATGTGTGAATTAATAAGAGTTTCTAGGTACTCTATAAATCCTATAAGTCCAAGAATTACAAGAAAAGTAGCAGAGCTTCTTTGGGAGGCTGAAAGGCTAGTCTAGCCTTGATTTGAAGAGATTTTTCTTCATTTTCCTTGGAGACTATATTTTTATCTTGGAGAAGACCTATTTGATTGCTGGTTTGGTTCTTGGCCAATGTCTTGTTTTGGTATTGAGTCCTGGAAGTCTCATTTGAATTGATTATATAAGAGGATAAGTTATTTCTATGTTTTCCCATGGCTTGGAGCCTATATCTTGTGTCATTTCTTGCTTGTAATCTTCAGTGTTTGGAAAATTATTTGATGATAATTACATAATAATAATAAATAATAAAATATAAAATAACATCACAAGTAATTTTTCAAGATAAGAGAAATTTGTATTCTTGCTGCCCTAATCAATTTCTCAACAGAGGATTGTAGCTTTCCTTCTAAACTAACTGAGGCCACTTCCCCCCTTGTCGAAGAATAAATTCAAATCAAGATGGTCCATGGGTTCTAGATTGAAATTTCCCCAATGCATGTGTGGATTATCCACATAATTTATTAACGTTATTGATTTTGAATCGCAAATGCATGAAACCATTAACGCATAAAAAATTGATTCTCATTGGAGTGGAAATAAATTCACTTTATTGTATTAATGCCTCAACTACTCTCATCATAATTATCATTATATTTACTATCATGTATTTCTACTATTAACTACATGCTTCAGGAGGCTTGATAGGCATTAGTGGTCTCAAGATAAACTACTAATTGAATTAAAATATTAATTTCCATTGCCATCGGTTATCCATATCTTGGATATCTATTTCACTACTGATCTCTCTCCAATTGTACCAATCCACTTTGCGTGGCTATGTTTTGTTCAGTAAATATGGACTCCATATGTTTAATAGATTCTATTAATGTTGCTACAACATTAGGAGTAAGAGCAAGATAAACTTTATTAACCACTCAAGATATTCCTTCAACTTAGGAAATATTTGCACCTGAATAACTAGGTTGATTTGTTTTACTAGAAATAGTCATCTTCTTCACAATTTTAACTATTGAAATTTGGACTACCCTAAGGTTCTCGGGATCATTTTCTCTGATCTAGAAACCAATCTCTCCATCAATTGAATCAAGGTTATATATAAGGATGGTTTCCTATAGACTTCTAATCTTTTCACAGTGATTATTTCACAATCCAGTTAAACCACTTATTCAACTCTTCTATAGTTTCATTCTGATTTCCTTTAGCACTACTTAGAGTGAGCAATAAATATATATTATCTTTTTGTTCTCCTTGTTTCTCAAGGAAGGTATTTTGAAGGGGGGCCACACATTGAATTAATTATCAAGCAATCCTTTCCACCAATCCACAACATCATCCATAGGAGACAATGCAAACAAATTTGTGGTGACATCTAAGTGTCTTGGTCCTCCCATTTAAAATGTCACACTCCTATTTTTGGCCAATGATCCATGGAAAAAACAACATTATTTCCTTGGAATGTAGTGATGCTATCAATGGAATTTTCTAAAATTTCATGTGGAGCTTCAATAATTTGAGAGAATTCAAGTGGTTTGTACTTGTCATCTAAATATGGTGTGGCCATATTTATTAAAAATGAGGAACTTGTATCATCAAAAAACTAAATACTTGAGCTACTTGAATTTTGTAACTGACATGCTAATACGTATACCTTTCTTATATAATATCTTTCTAGTTTTGCAATCTATCTATGAGGATATTATTGTAAAGTATCTCTTCAAAACAACCTCCTTATGTAGAGTCACTAGATGATCTTTTACAAATTGTAACTGTAGGATCATCAATATATGAATGTAAAAATTCAAGACATGAGAAAATGGGCTTTATCCTTGGCAGTAGTGCCAAACTGTTACCACCAAAGTTCTCACATAAGTTAAAATGTCATAACTATAAATGTGAAACCCCAAGCGAAACTTAGAAAGACTACCATTGTCACCTCAGTGGTACCTTCCCTCTCATTAGGTTGGCTCTTCTCCGGTGCAATGGGGGAATCCCTAAGGTCATATATGTCCTAAAAAAATTTCCCATATTCATCTTTTTAAATAGGGTTTCCACGGATGTTGAAACTATGGGATATCCTTGAATCTAGTGAAATCAGTTGTTAGAGTTTATGAAAGAAATCTCCCTAGGAACATAATTTCAAAGGAAGGCATCAAGATCGATCCAGCCATCATAGAAGTAATTCAACAAATCCCATTACCTAGAAGAAAGAAGCTAGCGCAACCTTCATTTGATAGAATAAATTTCATCAAGAGGTACATACTAAATTTTGTAGAGATTACCAAACCCATATCCAATTTATTGAAGGAATAATATCTTAAATGGAATAGTGAGAGCATGAAGAAAATCCAAAATATAAAGGAATATATTGTCATGTAATCTTCCCAAGCTAAAATATGTTGGTTTTAATTGACTAAAATTTAAACCTCTCTTTGATGCATTTCTTCAAACATTTCAAAGGAAAACGTTTTGTCAATTGTTTGAAAGATAAAGTAACGAACAGATGTGGTAGAGATATAAAAGGGAGAAAATGATGATTCTTATTCACTTGATCTGAAGATTTACAATGCATTGTTGATCCTGGCTTATACATCTGGTGACAATGAAACAACTTGTATTGTAGAAGAATATGATCATGGTATTCCAAAACATTGGAACCTTCAAAAAATTTTGTTACTCTCTACTTTAGGAGACGACCTCAGAAAATGATGATCTCATCCCAGATCAATAATTTGAACCCTCTGATAATAAATCCAACTCCCACATAGATCCAACCTCTTCTGAAATATGGTGACAATACTTGATTGGATTGGCCTTCCAGTAACTGATTTTTTCCTCAAGATCATTTTGGTAATTCTAAAAAGTTTCTACCTCCAATCCAAATGGACTTGACCTCCCAATAAATTTGTCAAGAACTTAACCTCCCAGTAAATGTGCCCTTCGCCAATGACAGAAACGACACTAATAGGCCTTTTGACTAGTTGAAGAGTAGCGAGGCCTCGAGAACATTCCAAACTTGCCCTTCTCAACAAAGTACACAAACCTAAGCTACCTAATCGGTCTAGTTGAACCAATGACTATAGGAGTCAGACTTGCAGGACAGAGATCGAATTCATTTCTTCTTCTTACATAACATTGTGGGTGTTCAGAACCCCAACATATCCATCCTATTTGCTGCTGAGAACACAGAGAAGGCGTAACTGCCCTACTAGGCTCCTTTTACATTGAATGACAGATGGGTTGAGTATGGTGAATATAGAGCCATGATTTTTAGTTACTAGTTTAGATAAAAAAATAATGCACAACGTGGAGTCAAAACTATAACTACATAACCAACAGAAGGTTTGAAAGTAGGTAATAAGAGGGAAATTGTTTTTTGACCACCATGAATTGGACCAAAGATGTGAAGGTTTCAAAAAGTAAGATAGTTAATTAAAAAGGAAAGATAAAGAATTTTTTTCCGCTGGATGGCATATAAATTTGTTTCCTCCCAATGTGATTTAATATCACTGACCTTTCTAATTCTAATTTTTTAATTAGAAATTGTACTAAAAGGTGTAAAGGAAAGTTGATAAAAGTAGATGGAGGAGATATTCTAGGTAATTTGAGATATGTGAAATCATTGAAACTTGAGAGACCCGGGTTCAAACCCCCTTGTTGCAACCTGAGCTATGGGGAGGAGGACATATCATAGCCCCCTAGATGTTTACTGGTAGTTACATGTCAGGCGGGTTGCTCGGTTCCTATAGACCACAATAATAAAAGAAAATGAATATATCACATGCACTTGTGTTTCATTCTACTATTTTTCATCCACTCGTGTCTCCTTCACAGTGGAGAGACCTACATACTATTTTTCATGCATGACATTTTACCCTTTTCCTATCCATATAAAAAAATAAAAAACATATGGGTGTTTAAAATTTTGATCTTCATTCTATAGAGAGTAATTGCACACCATATCTAAAAAGGACATCAATATGCTAAATTGAATATTGATCCATGTGGATTGTTGGCTTACCCCAATTGTTTCCAATTTATTTCTCCCAATACGGCTTGTTTTGAGTAGTAACGAGGAAAATTATCTAGATCTTTGGTCTAGATCTTGACATACCTAACCATAGAGTTCTCTTTTCATGGGTTCACATAGGTACCAATGGATGAATAACCTATGGATGCATGTGATAGAATTCAATTCATGTGAGATTAATTTGACATTTTTACTTGATATATATTTTAAAAAAATAAAAATATTTTAATCTTTGAATTTTAATCTAAATAATAAGAGAGTGTGCATATTTTATACTCCAAAATTGTGTGTTCAAATAATTTTAACAATGTAATAGTACATATATAAATAAATAAGAGTTTTTTTCTTTTTTTTTCAAATAGACATGTTATCTTGGCACATTAAAAATTTGTTGACGAAATTTCAATTGTGCACTAACTTAAAAAAATTTGTTGACCAAAATCTTTTAGCAAGCCATGATCCAACAACCTCATAAAAACACATAAGAATAATACACATGTTGAGACCAACTATACATCACAATAATCAATACATTAATAGGGCCACAACATTTTCATGTATGATCATAAGCATCACATAATATTCTATATGATAGATAGGAGTTAATAATCCCAAATTTCATGCTTAGTGAGTTGGATATGTCATTATCTTTGTTAGGTAAGTCTTCATCATCATCTTCCATTGGTTCAATGCATCAAAGACACTCTTGATCAATAAAGTATATATATGATCTAACTTGCATTTGCGTCTCATTTCTCGATCATGTAGACATTACCAAATTTTCATCCTCCACATAAAGGAGTGGCAATCAACCAACACATGGGTACCTAGCAATTGCATCTATCGACCCACTAAGATATCCTTCAAGTAAACGGTTCATTCATATTCTCAGTGAACTCCACCTAAGTGTATAGGAAAATTTAGGTTTTGGCCTATAACACCACTTATGTTTACAGCAAACAAAATCCACTTAGAGAATTCAACTAACACATGACCCATACTCTCTCAGAGGTTGTGCACTACATTAAATAAGTTATCCAAATCATAAAGGACACATGAATAATGGGTATGCCTTCTTACAAGAATCATACAATGATATTCCCTTTACATAATACATAGATGGATATGGTTACATATTATTTACATGATCCATATCACGGAGGCAATAAGTACAAGGTTTTATAATATCTCATGCTGTTATAGTACTCCTCCCAAGTACCAACTCTAAGATCAAGCTCAAAAACATCAATAACCAATATACATAATCTACACAAACCATGTTAGACTTCCTCCAAATATAAGACGTGATTCATCTTTCCATATGGACCTGGTTTTGATTCAATATAATAAAAGGTGTACCATGTTTGTCCATATCCAACCAATATCAATTTCTACCACAAGGAATATTATTTCCATAGTTTTGGATGAAATTCCAAAATTTTTCTATTATGTCTAAAACATCATTATATCCTCCCTGTTGCAAACTCATAATTTCAAAATATCTACCATTATAAACACTAGGTGTCAAATAATATTCCTTCAATTCATCTTTCACCACTATAATAACCAACCACTAGTTATTCATTGCAGAAATTAATTTCTAGCATATCTACTACAAATTCTTCATATATGATCATCCATTATGATTTACTTGTAGGATTTCCATCTCAAACAACATATGAATTGGAAATCAGTCATACATTTTGGGAAAACACCACACAAAATAATTAGGAACTTATTGTACTCTAGGGCATAACATCAACCTAACTATAAACTTTGAACAAAAAGGAATTTTATGAACATATTTCCATCTATCAAGACACCTATGTACCAAAATAATGTTCCCACTAATTCTCTAGGAAAATGTTATAGATATAAAATGCATCCAAATTCATTTTTCACTTTATACTTAACGACTCATGACACCACATTCATTAAATAACCTTTCATCAATTAACAAATGGAGGAGATAAAACCTCTTGTTATATTTTCCTTTTAGCTACAACATGCCATGTCAAGCAAACCCAAGTATGGCCTTTACATGAAAAAGGTGTTTCATTGCAAGGCTACAATAACCAACAAAAGATAATGGTACATGTGACTAAATAATTTTCCTTACATATTTCACTAGGGTAATGAATGTACTTGGTGTCTTTATATACATCTTAAAATTATGGATTCAACATTCATCTTGGACATTGATTCATTTCCTTTTATTTGTTAGAATCGTGAACATTAACAAAATGATTTCACACCCATATTGGGTTAACTAAGCTCAATACACTTTTTAAGTTTGACTTCAAGACATTTGTATCACATCCATCAAGTTCTACATCAACATGTACAAATGGCATTTGATCTAAGGATTTATTCATGCCATAAAAAAATTATAAGGCTTTCCTCCGATACCTTTTTTCCTAACAAGCTAATAATGGCCAATTATTAGCCACAATAGAAATTATATTTAGTTTGTTCTTAAAGTCACCCACCCAAGGGATGTAACTTCTAGGACTTGTTGAAGAAGTTGATATCTACCACATGACCCTAGCCACACAAACTTATAATTTCTTTCAATAACATATATGCAAGGAGTGCATGTTATGTTGAATTCCAATCTTTCGCCAAATCCAAAATAAATCTGACAATAGAAGATAAAGAAATAGATGAAGAGAGAGTACTTGAGCATGGCATCATCAAAGTAATGACTAAGTGAAGTTGTGGCCGATCATATTTGTTCTCCGTGGAATCCCCATCAACGATCATAGGAATAGTCATAGTGAGGTCTACAGTCGAGGTCATCAAGACAGAAGGGACAATTGAGATAGTTGCAGAAAGGACGAGAGGAGTTGTCACCGTCGATACAAATCCTTTCTCTTTCATCTTGGGAGATGAGGGATTGCACTTGCTTGTGTTTCAGTGGAACCCTAGTGGATATTCTAAAGCATTGTGTTCATTCTTGTGACATATATGGCATTTGAAGGGGATGCCCTTGTAGTCTAAAGTCTGAAGAGAAGTGATGCCTTGATGTTGGAGTTTCATTTCACCCCATAATTTTTCTTTGATATCTAGATTTACCAATAACCTTGCCATCTTCATCTCCATAGAGTCTTTGAAAGTGATTTCGACCTCGAAACCTTCCCCCAGCTTGTTTCCAATTTCCTTGTGAGGTTGCTCTGACCAAAATTATACTTTTAGTTCCAAAAGTTGAACCAAATAGGGGCATTGTCTAGTCTCTCTTTAGTGGGATAAAATAACAGGGGTCCATGTCTTAAGCATGAAAGGGGAGAATTCAATACTCCAAACATTATTCATAACCCAATGAACCTATTCAGATTTGTTGAAAAATAAAATGAGCCAATCTCTTACCAGTATCTTGAAAATTAGTAGTACGTTGATGTGCGCCACCCAATCCTTTTTCATTCATTTTCATCTCCACTAAAACAAAGACCATGAGCACAGTCCGCCCATGAAAACTCATACATTTGAATGAATTCATGTATCTCGATCTTGTCACCTAGAAAGAAAGAGAGGTGGTCCTTCTTTTCTTTCATAGAAGGGTTCTTTCATTTTCTAGTAGCAGATCGAGGGTTGAGATCAAGGGAATGAATGGGATCTTGCGGGGGGGGCGATTGTGGTCAAGGTTTTAGGTGTAGATGAAATTAGTGGGGGGACTATGGGAGAATAAAAATGAATGGAGACAATACTGTCAAGTGAAGGAGTGATTTTCAGAGAACTAGGTTGGAGAGAGAGAGCTAGAGGCAAGGAGGGGGAATAGATCCCATGGGTAGAAAGGGTAGTTAGGATTGTCAATGGTAGTGAAATAATGTATAAAATGTAGGACTCTATAACAAAAATTGGTAGCCCTTGAGGCGTAGTAAATAGAGAAAACCCCAAGGAAAAAACCTCGGTTATCGACTCATAAGCAAGTGGATCATCGAAAGTAGACAAGATGGGGGGGTGGGGAGGTGGAAATGAGAAACCTTCCAAAGAATGCTAACCTAAACTGACTGAAGAGTCCAAAAAATTAGTGATGCTAGTGTGAGGACTCGAATCTCCAGCTATAACCATGTTGTTTCTTTTAATAGAAGCCCACCAATGAAAACCTTCCATGAGCGAATCTCCAAAAAGAGACAAGAACTTGTTAGTAAGTGGAGCCACAAAAACCTATACCATGCTTCCTTAAAGCATTGGTCTACCAAGTGGAGCCACAAAAACTTGTGCCAAGATTCCTTCAAGCCACAATCTGCCAAGTGGAGCCACAAAACCCTGTGTCATGCTTCCTTTAATCCCCGATCTAGCAACTCGCATCACAAAAATGTTTCCTTCTGCACTAGGTCCCCCTAATAATCAACCACCTCGAACTCTTCCATGATAGTGACCTAGACCTAAGGGAAGCATAATGAAAAAACTATAAATGAGTTGTAATCGAAGGGAAAATACCACTGATGGTAGATTGTAAAAGGAGGCAAAATGATATGAATTGCAGCTAAAGAGGGGTAAGTTGAACCATGGGGTTATAGATCACCTAGAGGGATGTGTGACCTCTATGTGGGAGTCATACTAGCGTGCACAGAGACAAAGGTTCCCTAGTTGTGCAAGTTGAAAGGTTGTAACTTTCTCTATCGATCCATGGCTCTTAAAAATTCCAATATTGGACAAAGTATAAAATTGTTTCATGAATTCGAATATGGCTCTTACGACTTCCATCGAGGGATCTTGAGGAAGAGAGGAAAGAAAAAGAAGTACTTGAAGGAAGAATTGGATAAAGAAAATGTTTTATATTTATTTTCTAAATAGAAAAAGACCAAAGGAAACAATTTGAAACCATTGTCATAGAGAAAGAAAAGTACTTGCACTACAACTGCAAAAGCTATCAAAGGATACAAGAAACAATTGTTTCCCTTGGGAAATATCTCAAGGAGAAAGAATTATCCTTTAATTTGTTTAGCAAAGGTAAGAAATATGAATTGCAACATAAGTATCTCTTCCAGGAAGAGGTGTATAAGTTGAAGATGGTTGTCAAAATCATGCAAATGTACACAAAAACGATTGAAAATAAAATAAAATAGAGGTTGTTGAGTCTATTAAAATATGCATGGATGCATCAATGTAGTTGGAACATATGGTGATGAAGAAAATGCAAGAGAATGTGTGAAGGTGCTAAATTAAATTTTAAAAAGGGTATGGTCAAAATTGAAATCCCATTGATGTATAATGGAAGAAGGGACATGGCCTTCAAAGTTTGTCAATGTTCAAAACACTCATTAAAACTAATATATGAGAAAATGCTACAACAACTGAACAAACAACGCTCTACCAAATCATTTATACATTTATACAAATCTCTGTCTAATTATAGTTGCAATAGAGATTTCCCTTTCCATATTCTTCACACTTCTGACTCATGTATATGATGATTTTGATTTGTAGTTTGACGAATATAGTAGGAAACTATAGGGACTTTCTGGAACATTAATCTAAGACCTTACAAAAGTCACCCACTTCTCCTTGATTATGGCATGTTGAGGTTTGTTTTAAATCTGTTTTGAAATAAAACTAAGGGTTCTTCTGTCATAAATTTGTGATCAGATCTTTTATAAGGGATTTTTAAACAAAATTTACATCCCATGATATATGCCTTTTCATGATATATATCTATTTAAAAAATCGTGAAGATGATTAAAAATATTTGAAAAGGAATGAAGAAAATGCAATATAAATTTCTAGGTATATTCCCATTGATAACATGATGCAATTTTTCTCCAAAAAGGGTATCATCTATTCGAACTTTGGCTCCCACCAAGAAAAATGTGATGATGACCAAAACATATTGTAAGCAATTTACTGGCAAATAACGACGCTCGACATTTGCGTGCTCTCTATTGGAGTTTTGGGCACATTAAACTCTCAATTTTTAACACGTGGTTGCTTCCTTCTTGGCATGACATTCATATGGGCACTAAGTGTGCTTCTCTTTGTTTCAGTTTCATCATTTGTAGGGTATCATGTGATTAACATAGTATGTTTTCATGTTTCCATTTGTCATTTGAACCTGATGTTTCTTCAGACTGTTGGAACTCACCATACAAACCCAGTTGCATATTGTGGCATTTCATATAAATCAATGTAGCATCCTTTAGACCTAAACTTCTAACATTTAGAGCTTAACTTCGAAATTTGTTTCTCTTGTGGACGCTAGTGTATTTTCTCAGTTACAGATGGAAAATGTGCATGGATTTAAGGGAAATTTTGGCAAATAACTCTTTTTTGTGTGCTTAGCTCCAATATTTTTCCATGTACCCTTACACACGTTCTAATAAAATACTATCAAGTGTATCGTTCAAAAAATATTGTTGACTTAGCAAGGGTTTAGGTGTGCCTAAATTATGTCCATTTATTTCCTTTGATGCATAGGATGTTGACACATCATACACTGTTGATATTTATCTCATCACTTTGGCATTTATGGTTTAAGATTAATAAGAACTATTTCAAACTAGATCTCAAGATCTAGTGCGTGTGTTTATAGCATCAAGGCCTTTTTTAATAGACAACAAAATTTAAAATCTATCAATCTCAACAATTGTCCTTTCAATGGTTTTAATATACGTATGTCTCCTTAATTATTGACATCCTGTATATCAATTTGGGTGCATAAAGAGGTTATTTAATTTTCTTATTCATTGGTAATAGTCCCATAGGTACAATGAATAATCCCATGGCATCTTAACACATGGAAAGACTTTTCAAGTTCTAGCATATGCCAAATTGTGTTAATGTGTCTTAGGGAGTGCTAGGGCATGTTATGGAGTGGCATATGGTGTGTTGAGGAGTGTTGAGGTGTTGTGAAGGAGTGTTAGGGAGTTTCAAGGAAACACAAGGGAGCACCCTATCAAAATTTGTGGAAATAAACAAATAAGAGGGTGTGTCAATGAGTGTTAGTGAGTGCCAAGTGTGTCAAGGAGGGAGTGACAAGTCACATTTCTAGGTAATGCCAAGGCATGCTAGGAAGTGCCAAGTTGTGTTAGGGAGCATAAGGGGGTGTGAATATATGCTACATAGTGCCAAGGCATGCCAATGCATGCCAAGATGTGCCAAGTGCTAAGGCATGCCAAGACATGATAGGTTCTAAGGCAAGCCAAGATGTCTCAAGTGTAAGAGTGTGCCAATGCATGCCAAGGAACGTTAGGAAAAAAAAAGGGAGGACACAGTTTACAATTTGAAAGGAAAGAAACACATAATAGGGTTAATACGTTAGGAATTTACCTTTCTTAGGAGGGGCATGGCTAGGGGTATAGAATGGTGTGTTGAGGAGTGACAAGATGTGCTAGAGAGTGCTAATGCATGCCAAGGAGTGCCAAGGAAACATAAGGGAGCACCAAGTCAAAATGAATGGAAATGAATGAATAAGAGTGTGTGTCAGAGAGTGTCATCAATGAGTGTCATGCATGGCAAGGAGGGAGCGACAAAGCATGCTGGGAAGTGCTATGGAATGTTAACATGTGCCATATAGTGTCAAGGTGAAATAAGATGTGTCAAGTGCTAAGGGATGCCAATATGTGTTAGGTGTCAAGGTGTGACAATGCATGCTAAGGAGTTTCAGGGAAACAAAAGGGAGAACCAACTTAAAATGCAAGGAAATTGACACATAAGAGGTTTAATAAGTTAGGACTTTACTTTTTTCAGGTGGGGCATGTTAGGCACACAAATACTAGGTGCCAATACATGCCAAGTGCCAACACCTTTCAAGTAACAATGTGTATCAAAACATGCCAAGGAGTACCAAGGCATGCCAAATAGGAGTACCAAGGTGCGCCAAAACATGCTAGGGAGTGCTAGAGCATGACAATATATTGTTGGGCATATTAGTCATACTAAGATGTTCCAAGGCATATTGCTAGGTGCCAAGGCATATTAGTGTGTGCCATTACATGCCAAATGCCAATACATACTAAGGAGTGTATAGAAGTGTTAGCTCTTGTCTATTCTTAGAACTAACCATGATTGATTAATTCTAAGAGGGGAAAGTTAGGCACACCAACACTATGTGCCAATACGTGCGCAAGTGTTAGTGCATTCTAAGTGACGAAGCCTCATATATTACTTCTCTCCTACTTTCCAATAATTGATCTAAAATAAATTTAATTTTAAACCATGCCAACACATGCCAAAGCATATGAAGGCATCTCAATGCATGCCAATCATTCTAAGACTTGCCAAGTTCCAACAAGTACGAAGTGCCAATGTGTGCCAGGGAATGTTACACATTCTATGGAGTGGCAAGGCATGTTGAAGAGTGCTAAGGTGTGCTAGAGAGTGTTAATGCATGCCAAGGATTGTTATGGAGAACTAGAGAAGCACAAGGGAGCACTAGGTCAAAGTGCTTGGAAATCAATCAATATGATGGTGTGCCAGGGAGTGTCAGTGAGCGATAGGCATGCCAAGGAGGGAGTGAAAAGCTATGATAGGTAGTAGTAAGAAATGTTAAGGAATACCAGGGCATGTCAAGAAGTGTTAGAGTGATCTAGCGAGTTCTGGGGTGTGCTAAGTGCCAAATAGTGTTGAGTTATGCAAAGACATTCCAGGGTGTGCCAACATGTGTTAAGGAGAGTCACGTCAACAAAATGGAGAACCAAGATAAAATGCAAGGAAACAAAAACATAAGAGGGTTAATAAGTCAAGGATTTACATTTTTCAAAAGGGGCATGTTAGGAACACTAATAATAGGTACCAATATGTGGAAAGTTCTAATGTATTTCAATGCATTCCAAGGTGTTCCAAGGCATGCTAGGGACTACGGGACATTCCAACAAATTCTATGGGGGTGCTATGGTGTGCCAGGGCATGCAAAAATGTGCTTGGGAGTCCTAATCATGGCAAGATTTTCTAGGCACAAATATGATCCAAGACATGAAAGGTGCTAATGAATGTTAGTGTGTGCCAAAGCAAGTGAAGGTATGCCAAGAGTGTTGACAAGTGCTAGGTCTTTCTCATTAATAAAAATGACAGAGCTTGATTATGTATTAAATATTAGGGTTCCTACACACACTAGTATAAATTCATCTAAAGGGAATTTTCTAGATAATAAACCTAACAAGGATGTATCATGTGTTGAATCATAGGAAAACTATATTCCCATTACTTGAGGGAAATGATACACACTAGTTACTTCTTAAAAATTTGATTGACTCTAAGCATTATGGCGTTGGAAACATAATGAAAAATACTCCATAACAATGGTCTTAAATCGTTATCTTTTAACAAAAAATGTGGAAATAGCCACATAGAGTCATAAAAAAATCATTGGAATGATCAATGTCAAGGAACATTTTTTGTCTGTCATAAAAAGTAGCCAAAAAGAGCATTGGTGAGGGACATTGAAAGATCGTCACTAGAATTCTCACCAAAGAGAGAATTAGTGATGGGCCTTTAACGACCCTAAAAAAAAGTGTCATTGAAAATGGATTTGGTGACAAACCTCAAAGGACCATCACTATATCCACTTACAATAACATTTTTTAAGGACTGTCACCATATACAACATTGGTGACGAACCTTAAAGGTCTGTCATAGGCATGACCCTCACCAATGACCTTTATTGTTGTAGTGTGAATTGTAAGTTGAGGATTCAATATTCTGCAAACTTTTTTCACCTTTCCTGCCATGCCAATATGAAATTTCACTTCATTGTCATGCAACAGTCACACATATGTTGCCACTAGGTCCACCCTTTATGTTCCAAGTAGGGAAGTTCATATTAATAATTATATGGAACAGATAGAAATTATTTTTGAGACTAAATGTAAATTAATCAATCGTCATTTATGGATGCAAACAATATTGAATATATAGAAAACTGACTAACAACAATATTGCGACCCTTTATTGAATCGTAGGATCACCAAAAGCTCATTATAAACCTCTAGCATGCAACAAATATATGATAGATGGTAACTAAAAAATCCCTCAATGTGTAGGTAACTTGTAAGTGACTTCATTAAGTAAGTTTCATAGTATTGACCTCTTATAGTCAAAATATTTAACTCTCAAACATGTCAACAAAAAATATTGCTCCTAAAATATAAGTGGTTTCATCTTTCATTTATGGAGGCAGTGGGATCTAAATTATATGCAAGAATATCATTTTAGTAACAACTTTCTTTGAATAAAATGCGAAGATATAGGAGTCAAATAAAATAGATAATGAGCAATAAATAGAAGGTGATGATTATGAGAAATAAATACATAAACAAATATGAGTTGAAAATTACTTCAACAATCTTTAACGAATTAATATGTAGCTATTGAGGTGATTCACACATATTGAACTCATTTTTCTAATGATATCCCAACACCACATGCTCCACCTAACCCCCAATTTAAATTGATCACAGATTTATTCGCTACTACCAAGCATCCATTGTCCTCTAAATCTAGGAGAGATTCCATGCTAGCATCACTTCAGCTCTAGTCTCTTCCTTAAACCTGAGGGGAAACATTGAAAGACCACTATAGATCACTCCATAGGGGATCCATCAGCCTAGGCCATTCTCAAAGAGACATTGGGATACAATCTTTGAAACTGGACATTGCATTTTTTGGCTTCAAGGATGAAAGTGACTATTCCTTTTACTTACAATAAATTCCTACTTTGATATTGTACTTATAATTAGAAACCTATAATAATTAGGGTTTTTCTTATAGCTCTTCTATGTCTAGATTTTCTTTTGTACTCTTGGGAGATGAAATTTTGAACTTTATACTCCCAAATGGTGCACCCAATATTGTTTCCGCAGTAGCAACTAGATATCGACTTCACCTTATCTCAAGAATTTCCTCAAGAACTAGATCTAGTCAGGATTCCTAGTTATGAAGAAATTTGGGGTTGTTTAACAACATTCAATAAAGTTATAATTCAAACTACAAATGGAATTATAAATGATCTCATAGAATTCCCATTTAACACATGCAAATTTCATTGATTCACCCACTGCTTAGCGTTCTATATGGATACAAAAATGTAAAACAAAAATGGAATTCTACAACAAATCCTTATGAAATTTACCCATTTAAAAATGGATTCCATGCTAGACTATGACTAAATTCAAATCCTTGCGGATTAATATTATATTTTCTACACATAGTTCAAAGAGTCACTAATATTTCTAATAGAATTTGTCAATAAAAAATGAATGCATGGCAATGGGAATGATTCAAAACCCATCCATATATATCTAGCATGGATATCAACCCAAGCCAAACTAGTAATAGAAAAGGACTAAGATAGACCTGCATGGATGATGTTATCTCAATGCTATACAAATGAATTATTATACTTTATTTCTTAATAGTTTCCTAGTACCATTGTTAAACAAGTTCTTTTGTGAAATTCTATTTTTCCTCAAAATTGAATTGATGATATATGTTCTTTCAATGTTTACTCAACAATTAATTTGCAAAGTACAATTCTATTTTCTATGAATAAGGGAATTTATATGAACCATATCTCATTGAAGAAATTTGGGTACAAATGGGTACACATAATTATGAAAGGAAAATCTAAATATGTTTCTATAAAATATTTAATATAGTAAAAATATGTTGTACTCTAAGTCAGCTCAAGACAAAAAAGAAAACAGGGCATAAAATGTATATTGGCTCTTTAATTGATGTTTATTTTTATTGGGTATGATAAAATATTTTTTGATTCATATGTACCTTTGGACTACGCCATATAGTATACTTTGAATACTACCCACAAATCTATTAATTCTCAACACTTGGAAACTATTGATGCATGTTTGTAGATCGATTTGAAATTTTACTTGTGGAATATTTAGTGAGAAGTCAAATTATAGTCATGGGAATAAATCATTAAGGCAAATGGATGTATTATCATACTTTCAAAATCCTCCATCCAAAAACACACATTTGCTTCATTCTTTAAGTGCCTTTGAACAATTTGTTACTCAGAGAGATGTTAACTATTGTGGAAATGCATATGATATCCATATGATGGATGAAAGAATAGGTTTCGCAAGTGATCAGGGTGAGATAAATGTAGTTTCAATAGAAATTGGTGATGAAAATGTTAAATATTTTTCCTTGGAAGGTGACATAATCCATTCATGGGAAAAGAAAAAAGGTCAATGGACCATAAGAAGACGATTCCAAGGAGATCGGGTTTCATGTTTTCCAGTTATTAAAGAAATACCTCCTACAAATGAGAACGCGGTTTCCCAAGAAGTTAGATGTAATGTGTGTAGTTGGAAAACTCGAAAGTTAGTGAAATTTCAGATGAAGCTAGATATAGTACAAAAGCACGTAGGAAAGGTGTATGAAAAGAAAATTGTAAATGTTAAAGAGAAATCTATTATCAAATGGAAATATTTTGAGGGATGTGGACATATCGAATATGTAGAAGAATACAAAAAATATCTAATAAGTAAGAGGAAACCTAATGAAAGTGGAGGAACCATGATTTCTCTATTTTAAAAGACGATGGAAAGAAGTTTGTTATTCAACGCAATGCAATTGAGCATTGTATTTCACATCTTGTCTAAAGGTTGTCCTATGATAGATTATCTAGATCACATGGAATTTCTATCTTTTCTTCAAGTGTCAAACTTTTCATCTTCTCATTGGTCTATAACCAGTGGTTTCAAATGAGAAATATATTTAGATCAAGTAGAAAAGGATAATTAGAAAGAGAATATTGGAAATGTTATGTTTGTGGCATTGTCTTGAGATCAGGTTACGACATTAGATAATACTTCATGGATCTGCATGAGAATTTATATGATTAATGGCCATATTAGGCATTCCTATCTACTTTGGATTAAAAATATGAGAGACACTTCCAAAATTCAAAATATTTATGAACTTGTTCTTAATAGTTTGAAGGAAAGTGGTATGGATAATCTAATCATTGCAGAAAAGTTGGTATGTGTTGGAGCAGATGGAGCATCGGTAATGAGAGGACAAAGGAATGGCCTTTATGTTAGAATACATCACCATATATGCTTAGTATTCATTGTATGGTTCATAACATGAATCTTGTATTTAAAATAATAAACAAGTTTTCATGAGTTTCAAAAGTTGAATATTTTGTACGTGAGACTCATGCATGCTTTTCCTGTAGTCGCAAATGATATTTAAAGTTCCAAAAATTTGCAGATGGCGTTATGGATGGAAAAAAATACCAAAAGATGTTGATACAAGGTGTATCTCATGAAATGGACAAGCCCAAAGGCTATTTAGTTGTTCAAATCTTTAGTAGGGTTGATGTATGAAAATCGCTAGAATGCAGACAAAGCTCAAGATCTTATTTTTCGACTAACTGATATAGATACATTAATATTGACATTGGCTGGAACTCTTCATATGCTACATGAAATAAAATTCCTCGCGAAAATGTCTTAGAATCGCACACCGTATATTGCAGAATACACAAATGAGAGAAAGTTAGTGTGCCTTGCATTAGATAATTTATATATGATACCAAACTCTTTTACTGGTCCAGCATTTTCAAGTTGGACTAAGATCATCAATATATAAAATATTGAACCTTTTTTTACGTTTGATGAGAAGGGGATACTCTGTATTGTAGTGCATGGGTATATGGTTCCCTTTCATTATATTAGTAAGTCGAGATGAATCACCAAAGATTTCCCTATGTCAAGACACCAATTTGATAATATTGTGATTTTGGTGAGACATAATTTGATAGAAATTACAAGATCAATATCATGAGAGATAAGAGAACGATTTCCTCGAGATGAATTGTTCCAGGCCATGTGTGTAGTATACCCTCAATATTGGAACAATTGTTAATGTCCAAGAACTTTAAACGAATAGATTGAAGCTATTTTAGATTCATCAAAATTGTATCAACAAGGTGGACACTTTTTTGAAATAATGTGGAAGAAACATCCTTTCTTGGATAATCCTAATGAAAATAATGCTATAACAAGATTATGGATTCTTTAAGTGCTAGCTGATACTTGCAAGAAAACATATTAGAAAAATTAGCAGATTTGTGTCAAACCATGCTTTTGGGATTAGTGTAGGATGAAAGAATGTTTAGTGCACTATCATTCTTGAAGTCAAATTTGAGGAACAATATTTATAACCATGTGGATATATGTTTAATATTATATGTAACAAAGTATGACTTTAACAATTTTCCATATAAAAGAGCACTAACTCTTTGGCGATCAGATTGTGATAGAAGGGGAGAAAAAAATATAACAAATTTCTCTAATGAAATTAATAAAATAAATAATGTTTTGGGGGTTCATAATGATATTTAATTTGGATAAGATCATGTTCACACTGTCGAAAATGGACCAAGATGAGAACTAGTAAATTGAAATACCCTTTGGCTCTTATTTTGGTATACATGTTCTATTGATCATGCAATATTACTATATGTCAAATTAAGGTAAAAATAGGTTCTATATTTTATATTTTTCATTGTAAGGTTTTAGTTACATTTCTTTGATGTGCATTACTTTAATATTTATGTTTCATATTTAGTCATTAGATTGTTGGTTTCGTATCTATGACGGGAAATGAAGCTAGATTTGATGAGGCTGGGACATATTTCTTTTCACATAGATAATTCCTAACTAGTATTAAATGACAAATAAATAATTTAACAAGACTAACACAAAGCATCAATGGGCTCATTCAAGTACATGAAACTACTTTGTTGTCTAGCTTTGATATATTGAAAAAATTTGATTGTTTATATGTTGTTTGTGTGTGGGGCATTTTGTTGAGTTTTGAGTTTTGTTTTGGTCAAAAGATTACAATAGTCCCTTGAATGCTTTTAGTTCTTACTTCATGATTAAATTCATAGATCTAGTTTTATATTATTATTGTTTTCTTTATATATTTAGTGGTTTGAATAAAGTTGTTCTTATTTCCTTTCACTTTGTGGCGTGACTTTAGCATCTTCACTTTTAGAATCTAGTAGGCTATTTTGGTTATTTTATATTCTCTTAGAAAGTAATTAATGATATTTGGAAAGGGAAATGAGCCATGGGTATCTAGGTGAAGAGAAAAATGGTCTATATACTAGTCACATGTGCATTCATTGTAGGAGACTTATTGACATGATACCTCTATTTGAAAAGATGATGGAAAGAAGTTTGTTATCCAATGCAATGCAATTGAGCATTGTATTTCACATCTTATCTAAAGGTTGTCCTATGATATATTATCCAGATCACATGGAATTTATATATTTTCTTCAAGTGTCAAAATTTCCATCTTCTCATTGGTCTATAACCAATGGTTGCGAATGAGAAATATATTTAGCTCAAGTAGAAAAGGATAATTTGAAAGAGAAGATTGTAAATGTTATGTTTGTGGCATTGTCTTGAGATGAGGTTACAACATTAGATAATACTTCATGGATCTGCATGAGAATTTATATGGTTAATGGCCATATTAGGAATTCCTATCTACTTTGGATTAAAAAGATGAGAGACACTTCCAAAACTCAAAATATTTATGAACTTGTTCTTAATAGTTTGAAGGAAAGTGGTATGGATAATTTAATCATTGCAAAAAAGTTGGTATGTGTTGGAGCATATGGCGCATTGGTAATGAGAGGACAAAGGAATGGCCTTTATGTTAGACTACAACTGTCAACTTCACCATATATGCTTAATATTCATTGTATGGCTCATAGGATGAATCTTGTATTTAAAATAATAAACAAGTTTCCATGACTTTCAAAAGTTGAATATCTTGTACGTGAGACTCATGCATGCTTTTCTTGTAGTCCCAAATGATATTTAGAGTTTCAAAAATTTGTAGATGGCATTAGGGATGGAAAAAAATACCAAAAGATGTTGATACAAGGTGGATCTCATTAAATGGACCAGCCCAAAGGCTATTTCGTTGTTCAAATCTTTATTAGGGTTGATGTATGAAAATCACTACAATGTAGACAAAGCTCAAGATCTTCTTTTTCGACTAACTAATATAGATACATTAATGTTGACATTGGTTGGAACTCTTCATATGCTACATGAAATAAAATTCCTCTTGAAATTGTCTCAGAACCGCACAATGTATATTACAGAATACAAAAATGAGAGAAAGTTAGTGTTCCTTGCATTGGATAATTTATATATGATACCAAACTCTTTTACTGGTCCAGATTTTACAAGTTGGACTAAGATCATCAATATATAAAATATTGAACTTTTTTTATGTTTGATGAGAAGGGGATACTATGTAGCGTAGTGCATGGGTATATGGTTCCCTTTGATTATATTAGTAAGACGAGATGAATCACGAAAGATTGCCCTGTGTTAAGACACCAATTTCATAATATTGTGATTTTAGTGAGACATAATTTGATAGAAATTACAAGATCAATATCATGAGAGATAAGAGAACGATTTCCTCGAGATGAATTGTTCCAAGCCATGTGTGTAGTATACCCTCAATATTGGAACAATTGTTACTGTCCAAGAACTTTAAAAGTCGATTTTCAAAAGAGATTAAAATTTTTAGTATACCACTTTTGCAAGAAAGTCTCGATCCATGGAGAATAGATTGAAGGTATTTTAGATTCATCAAAATTCTATCAACAAGGTGGACGCTTTGTTGAAACAATGTGGAAGCAACATCCTTTCTTGGACAATCCTAGTGAAAATGATGCTATAACAAGATTATGGATTACTTTAAGTGCTAGCCGATACCTACAAGAAAACATATTAGAAAAATTAGCAGATTTGTGTCAAACCATGATTTTCGGATTAGTGTAGGATGAGAGAATGTTTAGTGCACTATCATTCTTGAAGTCAAATTTGAGGAACAATATTTATAACCATGTGGATACATGTTTAATATTATATGTAACAAAGTATGAATTTAACAATTTTCCATATGAAAGAGCACCAACTCTTTGGCGATCAGATTGTGATAGAAGGGGAGAAAAAAATATAACAAATTTCTCTAATGAACTTAATAAAAGAAATAATATTTTGGAGGTTCATAATGATATTTAATTTGGATAAGATCATGTTTACACTGTTGAAAATGAGGACCAAGATGAGAACTAGTAAATTGAAATACCCTATGACTCTTATTTTGGTATACATGTTTTGTTTATCATGTAATATTACTATATGTCAAATTAAGGTAAAAATAAGTTCTATATTTTATATTTTTCATTGTAACGTTTCAACTACATTTCTTTGATGTGTGTTATTTTAAGATTGATGTTTCATATTGAATCATTAGATTGTTGGTTTCTTATCTGTGACGGGAAATGAAGCTGGATTTGATGAGGCTGGGGCCTATTTCTTTTCACATAGATAATTCCTAACTAGTATTAAATGACAAATAAATAATTTAACAAGACTAACACAAAGCATCAATGGGCTCATTCAAGTACGTGAAACTACTTTGATGTCTAGCTTTGATATATTGGAAAATTTTAATGGTTTATATGTTGCTTGTGTATGGGGCATTTTGTTGAGTTTTGAGTTTTGGTTTGGTCAAAAGATTACATTAGTCCCTTGAATGATTTTAATTCTTACTTCATGATTAAATTCATAGATCTAATTTTATATTATTATTGTTTTCTTTAAATATTTAGTGGTTTGAAGAAAGTTTTTTTTTTATTTCCTTTCACTTTTTGGCATGACTTTAGCATCTTCACTTTTAGAATCTAGTAGGCTATTATGGTTATTTTATATTCTCTCTGAAAATAATTAATGATATTTGGAAAGGGAAATGAGCCATGGGTATCTAGGCGAAGAGAAAAATGGTCTATTTACTAGTTACCTGTGCATTCATTGTAGGAGACTTATTGACATGTTACCTGTTAGTTCCTAAATATACCTCAGGATGAGAAAGATAGGTCTAGGGTAATATCAAACCATGCTTAACCTTGTAGCTAGCCCTAACAGGTCGGGAGAGAGCTCTCTCTTTGTAAATCTTAATGAAAATATGGCAAGAAATGCTTGAGATGACTGATAAGAATACTAATTTTAGGCTAGGTATATGCTCAGAGGAGTTTGATTGATTTTAATGGTTGGTTGCTGGATCAGATGAGGAAGGCAACTTTGGGTTCGGGAAATCAACACAGATTTACAGAGGTTTCTGTGGGGCGAGGTAGGCAAGTGTTTTAGCACTTTGAAATGAGTGTAATGGTGAGATTAAAGATTGAAGAGGAGTTGGAGAGGGCATGTAAATGTCATGAGTCCTATTCAAATAGTAGAAAACATATAAAACTAAATAAAACCCAAGGTAGAGCACTAAAACACCAATGGATTCTACCTTTTAAACTTGATTCTTTTATTTATGCAAAAAGAGAGAGATATGATGGCACATATAAAGATAAAATCAACTGAATAACATAGAAGAAAACAATTCTAATTCACATTACCACAAGAACCCCACAAAATGCTGCAAAACCCTGGTTTATTTCTTTGCCAAACTGCAAAAGTGATGTACAATAGTGCGTAATGCACACGAGTCCAACCTTTACAAATGACTAAGAAATTACAGAATATAGGCATGAAACCACCTATGCTAGCCATCAAGGGTCGAATCCATGAGTGAAGGAGCTGTTTCAACAACATCTAAACTAGGAACTAGAAAATAGGCTATGGAACATCTTGCCTCTAAAACTATGGAAACTGATTCATTCAACCTCAAACCACCTCTAACTGATGTATCTACCCCCTCAAGTCATTTTTCATCAAATTTACAGCATATTACATCATTTACCATCATAAATTTACCAAGGGAAAGAGAAAAAGTCAACTGGTAGTCAAACTAGGTGAAATTCTGAGTTTTAGGCAAAATTGGCAAAAATTTGTCTGATGTGTAGCACCCTGAGCTTGATGTGCAGTGCCACTTCAAGGGTGATATTGGAGGCCTTCCACTTCACCAAATCAGGCCCCAGATAGCTTGTTGGAAAATGTTGCATGTCTAGTTTCTAGAAGACTTTGAATTTTATGATTTAGAGTTTATTTTCCCCTTCAAAACGCATTTCTCCCAAGACTGGTTCTTGTGGGTCCAAAAAATGGCAGTGAGGGCATTTTTTAGTTGGTTTTGCCCTTTAAGTGACCAAGATCTCCTCCAAAATTTATGAAAATTTCTAGGTTTTCTTGCTTTTTGATGAGGAATCCAAAACTATAAGCCATTTGGCAAAATAGTGAGCCAATTAAATGTGCAGCACTAGTGGCACTGCGCATCAGCTAAAATTTCCTGTGTTACAAAATTTGATGCGCTTTTGCATACTGATTTGGAGGTTTCTCTAGAGTCCAAATTGGGTGTAGGATAGCTTTCTGGAATGCTTATTGATTCTAATTTCCAAAAAATTTTAAATTTTTCAATTTGGAGTTCATTTGCCCTATCAAAAGTCAAATCTCCCACGACTAGTCAAAATGTGCAAAATGAGGCTTCCTAAATGCAGAGTGATGTTGCGGTCAACGTTGGAAGGTCTTCCTCAACTCCAAATTGCCCACATGATAGCTCATTGTAAAGTGATTTGTATCTAGTTATCATTTCGCTCATCAAAAAAGTCATTTTTCCAACCAAGCTAGGAGAAATATTGATTTTACCAAGGTCACTCCAGAGGTACATCAATTCTCCTGAGGCAACTATATGTTTGACATTTCTATAAAACCATGAGACCTATGTAAAAAGTGAAGGAGGTTTTTATTTCTTGGACCATTGTGGATATAAATTGGTCTCACATTTTCCAAATTCATTTTTTTTTTCCCAGAAACATCATTTGAGTAAAACCTATCTCGATGTGTGGAACAAGTGATTTGTCGAAATGAAGTGAAATGAAGGGGATAAGGGGCTTCTAAATTCTTGAGAAATTTTTGGGAAGTAGGGAGGGATGATAGGAAGTAGGGAAAAGTGAAATTTAAAATGTTGAGTGAGGGGAAGGGGTTCAAAAGGTAAAAACATAGGCCTAGCCTAGAAAATTGTCAAATTGTAGCAAGAAGCTAGTGTTTGCAGGAAAATGATGAATTTTAGGGATATCAATGATGGGAAGTGCTTAAGAAGGTACATTAAGGATAGGAGAAGGTGAATGAGCATCAGGAGACAGGTTTTTTTGATGATTTGATCATCCAAGAGAAATTACCTTCAAAACCCTAAGAGAGGGAAATGAGCCTTACCTAGTACAACTGAAACACGAACAAGGTGCAAAATGACCCATTGGTACCTAAAATGATGATGAAAAATTTCTGAATGATGGTACACTCAGCTGAAAGGTGACATGAACCGACACTTGGAAAACTTTGGAGAGAGTGAAAACAAACCCTAGACCTAATACCTAGTGACCAAATTTTACTTGAAGACTCACTGAAATGACAAAATTTGACTTTGACACCCTAAGACCACTTTGTAAGAGCATATTTGATCACTGGTGGAAGGTTTCAAAGACTGACACTAACAATACCAAAATTATTTTGTATAGTCTTGTCAGACAATTTTTAGCCATGCTTTCAATTATTTCAGGTACTAAGTATTTTGGGTCCCAGTTGTCCTTAGGACCATTATAGAATGAGATAACATGATTCAACCCAACACATGCCCTGAATCTACTTTTTAACTATTGACATAAGTTTCTTGTTACCACTTCTTCTCACCAACAAAATTATACCATAACATAACCCAACATTAGGAGAATTTTGAGGTCTAAATTAGGCCTCCTAAGGAAATTATAAAAAAAGAGTGGAAATGAGAAAATAATATTAGATTACATTATCAAATTTTAGAGGGAAAAAAGAAAAAATTATTTTTTCAACTCATATTTTCAACTTATTTCCCTATGGCTTTTCTCAAATTTCGAGCGGAAACACTTGTTGGATGCAAAATTTGATTCCTCATCCAAGGAGTACCCATGTCGGATAATTTTGATGGACCCTACTACACGAAAAATGAGAAAAACATGAAAAACATGATTGCAATCACATTTTTTCATGCATTTCTCATTATTCATGTAGCAAGGTCCATCGAAAGTATGCAACATGGGTACTCCTTGTATGAGGAATTACATTTTTCATCCAATGAGTACTTCCACTCAAAATTTGAGTAAAACCTTAGGGAGATAAGTTGAAAATACAAGTTGAAAAATTAGTTTTATTGTTTTATTATTTTTTAATATTTTTACTTTTTTACTCCAAAAATGGTGAATCAGCCTGCATGATTTACATCATAATATTCAATCCTATTGGTTCTTATAAAGCTTATTTTGGTTGTATATTTTTCTTAGGATGCCCATTTTAGACCTCAAAAGTCCCCTAATGTTGAAGACAACACTTCTCATCTTCCTTTTACATAAATGCTCTATGGATCCCCCTATTGTAGTTTCCTAAGACCAACATTCGTTCTTGGTAGGTGTATCCACCATACCACTAATCGAACAATAGACACACATGAGTTACTACCACATTCTATAAATTTCTCTAGTCTCAATTATTGGTGTCCGTGTCACACTCAACAAATATAGTCTTGCAGATCTATTTTTTTGACATATGTTTATTTTTTGTTATTTTGTGTCTTTAACTTTAGCACAATCCTATATTTCAACATTTGTAGGTAACGAGAAACGGTTACTTTGACACAACACTAGCAAGTCAGGTGTCAACATAATTATTGATTATAAGAATTGGCATTAAATATAGCAAAAGGAGTTAGTGATTTTTCTTCATTACATGAAGGTTGATTGAATTGGCATTGAATTGTTGCCTATCTAGTAGTGTTCATATTTAACATTTTGTGGCTTACATGATCATGTTATATTTTTGAAAAGTTCAGTTTTTGTGAGGGATACCCTTTTGTTGGGTTATGAAAAGGATTATGTGAGGGGTCTAAGTGGTTAGGTGTTAAGATTTATAAAGGGTGTGATTTTATATTGGTACTAGAAATGAAGTTGGACTTGATCTTTGATTGGAAATAAAGTCAGATTTGATGAACTTGGGACCTATTTCTTTTCACATAGATAATGTCCTAGTATTAAACGATACATAACTAATTTAATAAGTATAATACTAAGAGACAACGGGATTGTTCAAGTACATGAAATTGGGTTGATGTATAGCTCTAACATCTTAGAAAATTTTAGTGGTTTGTTTGCTGCTTGTTTAGAGGATTTTGTCAACTTTGAAAATTTCTGTTTGTTTTGGTCAAATAATTTTTTAGTCCCTTGAATGTTTATAGTTCTTATTTCATGCATATATTGGTAGATCTAGTTTTATTTTTATAATAATTTTTATTTTCTTTATATATTTGGTCGTTTGAGGAAAGATAATCTATTTCCTTCCACGTTGTCGCATGATTTCAACATCTTCACCATTTAGAATATAGTAAAATATTATTCTGATTTTATGTTTTCTTGGAAAAGAATTATTGATATTTGGAAAGGGAAATAATCCCTAGGTAGCTAAGCGAAGAGAAAAACGATTTATGTACTAGGTTCCTGCGCATTCATCATAGGAGAACTATTGGCTTGATACCGACATTCTGTTTATGCAATTACATTTTTGATGCCAAGGCGAAGTTGAGTTTTCTGACTTGGGAAGAATAGTGGAAGCTTATCATAATTCTAAGGAGATTAGAATGTTGGTTTCAAAAGAAGGATTGTGAAAATTGTTTGAACTAGTTCTTATTTTGGTCATATTGACTACCAAGTTTGTGTCTTGCTGATTTTTTACATTTGTAATGACCTTGTGGAAAGTTGGTTTGAAGATCATGATGTTAGAGTGAGAAGACTCTCTATAAATCATAAGGACTACATTAGCTTTGATGACCAATTCCTGGGGAGAACTCGATGTTATTGGTGTTCCATAGTCTCGTCACTTGAAGCATCAACAAATACAATGGTATGGCCATAACATCACTTAATTTGATGCTCTTTACTAATATTGTAACAACTGGAAGGAGAGAAATGATCATCTAAGAATATACCATTGTGATCAGTAGAGAGAAATGTAAGCATTTAGATCCTTAAAAAAACATTGAAAGGGCCCTCCTCTTATTGGTAACAAACAACCTGAAACCACAAGCTCATCAACTTAACAAACATAGCTCTTTATTTGTAAATTCCATGGTCTATGAAAAGTTCCATAGTTCTATAGTGTAAGAGACTGTATTTTTTCTTTTCTTTTTTCAATTTTAACTCCATGATGATTACAAGCCTTTGCACATCGAACTATTCCATTGGGTGAAGGTTAATTTTTCCTTTTCCTATTTGGTTAATATTTCAAAAGTGGGATTGTGAAAATTGTTTGAAATAGCTCTTATTTTGGTCATATTGACTACCAAATTTGTGTCTTATTGATTTTTTACATTTGTAATGACCTTGCGTAGAGTTGGTTTTAAGCACATGATGCTAGAGCGATAAGAATCTTTGCAAACCACGGGGACTACATTGGCTCTACTGTCAATTGCTTAGAGGGCACTAAATGTTCTTAGGAGTCTTGAAGCATCAAAAGATATAGTGGTATGGACACAAAATCATTTAATTTGATCCTCTTTACTAATCTCCTCACAACTTGAAGGATATAAATGACCAATTGAGTGATGAGCCCCAAAAATGGGTAACATATTGGGCTCATTTTGCCTATTATTCTCGATTAATCCACCATTCTTCATAGCTTTATCCATGTTTTTTAATATATTTATGTTAATTGAATGAATGAGAATAGTCACTTGACCACAAAGTCTAATACGTGCTTATTGCAGATTTTTGGACATCTTTTGGATCAAGGTCAAGCATTTATGAGCAAGTTGACAGCCAAATACGAAGGAACATGGCTGAGGATTTGTAGGAATGGTGTCTCCTGCACTAAATGACCCCTTCCTCAAGTTCTCCACCATCAGCTCAAAGTTCAACAACCCACCAAAGATGATTTTCAGGAACAACCGAGTAGATTTTGTGAAGTGGTTGATTAACTGCAGTTTTGAGCAGCCAAGCCCCTCAAGTTAAGGAGGGTTGTTGGGAGTCATCATGGTGCATAAGTAGGAAGGCTTCAAGCCTTGGTAGTTTAGCTCTTGAACAATTGTTTTTCGCACTTTAGTGTAGCTTTTCCTTTTAGCTCATTTTCGAGCTCTTGCTGTAAACATTTTTGTGACATGATTATTTTTTGAGAAATGGAGATAAATTTCACTTTGCACCAGCTCTGAGCTTTTCGTAGGAGGTTGTAGCTCTTGGGGTGGGGCCCAATCCAAGTGCCAGTACCTCCTTTGTGTACTTTTATGTGTTTTCCTTGCAATCATAGAATAATTTCTGCTATTTAGGTTAAGATCTTGCTTTGTTACTTAGGTTGTTTTTTATGATTAAAATAACTTTTCATGCTTTAGGTTGACTTAATAGTTTGATAACAGAAAAGATATGCAAAAAATACATCAAGAAATCCTTGATCTCTTCTCTCCCTCCTTGGGACCATGAGATGAGACCAAGGCATCCTTGCTGCCACAAAAACATTGTTCTTTCCTTTCCATCCAATTGCTAGTGTTAGATTTTTAGTTGGAAAAGTTGATACCAGTTGTACTTGCATGTTTAGATTTGTTCTTGCTTGGTTTCCATATTTATATTTCATGATTTCCTGTCTATAAACTTATGTTCATCATGTTTCTAGTTTTTAGGTTAGATTAGGTCAAAATAGATTGATCTCTGGTTTTTTCTAGTCTTTCTTTGATCAGTTTTGAGAAATAGTGTACAAAGCATCTATAATACATCCCTTCCTATCCTTCTTCCATCATGCCACCTGCTCCAACCCCTAATACAAGATTCCTTCCCTTCATTTGCCACACTTTTCCAACTTGCCCTAATTTCTACATTTCCGTGCAACATTGCTTTCTCCATCCTTGAACAAATCCAACCACATTCATCACTCCTTAGCTTCATTCACCAGGTCCTAGACCCCTTCACATCCTCATCCATCCTCCATTTCCAATTTCCCACCATTTTTCCACCACCAACCCTCTAAAACCCTCTTTTGGCTCTTCCTGTAGAACTTTCTATAGAACATCCTTTAGAACCCCTGCAGACTTCCTGTAGAAGTTCGTGTGAGCATTTTTTTGAGATCTAATCACTGTGAAACTCTTTGGAAGGGTGCTAGGGACCCCTTAGGCCCTCCTCTCACCTTCCCAACCTCCTGCAAATGCCCACTCCATTTCCTTTCTCCAATCGACCTCTGCATAGTCCAAAATCATCAAAGCACATGCATAATAATTTTGCAAAATTACTCAAAAATACAAAAAGATGTTTTTTTCCAGATTTTACTTTAGAAGTAGCTTAGTCACATGAATTTTACCTTTCCAGGAGTCAATGGCATCCATTTCCACAGCTTTCATCTCTTTTCTTGCATCAGTAGGGTTAATCGGTAAAAACTAGGGTTTGCTAGGGTTTGCATTTCCTTTCAGCTTTCAGCTTCTTTCTACAAGTAGACTAGCCTCTTTTGAGTTAGCTTTCATCCATCACAGTTAAAAGCTTCTTCTAAGAGCTCGTAGAAGTTGGCTTAAGCTCCTAGCAGACTTGTGCCAGCTGATCAAGTGATAGCCTATGAGAAGAGCTAGTACTTGTGCATATAGCACCATCGCTTCCAACTTTGTTACAAACAACCAGGTTGATAGAAGTAAAGAAGGGAGTCCCAGGAGTTGTAGTATCATTGCTGCAATACTGGAATCCACCATATATTTGGCACCATTACAAGGGAAGTGTCAAAGTATTTTTGATTGCTGCTATTCTTCTATCTTCTACTACAACCTTCTGTCAAGTAGTTTATTTCAGCAAGAGTAGAGTAGTTGTTTCATTTCCATTCTGCAATTTCATTTCCGTAAAAGTAGATTAGACATTTCCTATTTTCCTAGACTAGCATTTCAATTCTACAAGCATAGATTAGCATTTCAATTCTGCAATTTCAATTCCACAAGCATAGATTAGAATTTCAATTCTATAATTTCATTTCAACAACATAGATTAGTTATTTCCTGCTTTCATTTCAATTCTGCAATTTTCATTCTAGCAAGGTTTACTTTAGTTAGTTGCAATTTGTTGTTTAGTGACTTTCAGTTGCAGGTACAAGCAGAGAAAAACACAAAAATCAACCAAAAATATTTCATTTCAAGCCTCATAGGAATGGAGACAATTCAGGAAAATTCTTACCCAACACCCCCACCACATCACTGAGTCACCCTTGTCTCTTCTTCGATGGCAGTGATCTAGAAGAACCTATAGGTGAACCTCCAGAGATATATGAAAATCTGATAACAGAAGAAGAGAAAGAAAACATTCCTTTTGAGAACATGGCTGAACACAGAAACGACATAGAAGATGCGGAGAGAATAGAAGGTGCCTTTCCCATCTGAGAGACCAATGGGAACACACAAATGAAAAACATAAGTCCCTCAGCCTTACCTCAGTTCCATGGGTTGACCATTGAAGACCTTGATACCTTCTTGTTTGAGTTTGCTATCCTTTGTCGAACCTATGACTATGCAGAAGATGAACAAATGTTGAAACTCTTTCCCTCTACCCTCAAGGATGCAACACTATGTTGGTTGATGGGGTTACTTGGAAATAGTATCAAAACTTGGGCTCAGATGCAACAAGCCTTTAACAACAAATACCGAGATTACTATAGGTCAAAGGAAATGAAGGGAGAAATCTTTCAGATGACCATGGGAAGTGACGAATCTTTAGAAGACTATGAAGAAAGGTTCCTACTCAGTTATAAAAGGGCTAGGTGCACACTTGACCCTAAATCTCTAAAGTTGGTTCTGCTCTGAGGGGTCCCTGAAGACCTTCTAGATACCCTCCATTTGCTAGCTGAAGGAGACATATACCAACTACCTTATGATGACATAAAGACTGTGTTTAGAAACCATTCTAAGCCAGCCCGAAAAAGAGGTAGGGGGAATCAAATTTGAGCTAGTGCCACCTTCTCCAAACATGAGTTTACAAATCAGATGGAAGACTTTAAAAGTGAGATGAGACAGACCATTTCCATGCAACTGGATACTTTCTAAATCCAACAGAAGAAAGAGGAAGCTGAAAGGGATTTGGCCATCTTTTTTCCCAGATGTACAAGGAAGCATTTTTGGAATGAGTGTCCATTGCACTTTATAGAGGTATGTTTCATTTGTGAGGAAGACCACCCTACAAACCAGTGCCCAACCTTACCTGGACTTAAAGCTATGTACCAAGGGATTGAAGGGGCCACTGAACCACTCTACTTCCTGAAGCAAAGGAGGCCACATGGATCTAGACCTTATCAGTAGGGGATGCAAGGGACATCCCAGAATTATTACAACCCCAGCCAATCCACTCACATACCTTCTTGGGGTCCCCGTGCTCATCCTTCTTGGTCTGGACCCCCTCCTTGGTCATATCCATCTCAATACCATACTCAACCTGCTGCTCATTCGTTTCATTCTCATGTGTAGCCACAACCTCAGAGGAATGCACCTCAATAGGGGTGGAGGCCCTAGTACAAATCTCCTCCCACCATTTCTCCTCCACCACCTACTCAACCACAACCATTACCTCCTGCTCCTCCAAGACAACCCCAGATGCTTGCTCAACGGAACCCGAACCCCAATAATAGATAGGCCCTGCAGGTATATACTGGAGAGACAACATGCCCTACCTATGCTGTGGAGATTCAAGAGATCGACTTACCATCTAGGAAGGTCCTCCCAGATAACCAACCTCCTCTAAGGAGGATGAGGAAGAGAAACAAGAAAGTCAACCCAAACCCATTCCACCCTTTCCTGAGAGACTAACTAGAACCATGCACCCAAACCCAAAAGAGACTGAACTTCTGGGAGAAATTAAACAATTGTGTGTAAAAATACCACTTCTCCAGGCCATAAAATATGTACCAATCTACAACAAATTGATCAAAGAGAAGTGTTTCAGGCACCCAGGCAGGCGCAAGAGAGATGCCCCAACTATCAATGTCATAGGACAAATGTCTGACTTGATGTTGGGACAAGTAATCTGTCCAAAATATTTGGACCTTGGGAGTCTTCTAGTTGATGTCCACATCAATGGGACCATAATCCCCCACACCCTGATTGATTTAGGGGTTGCCATTAATGTGATGACCATGGACACTATTCTCAAACTCAACCTTTAGAGTTCCCTAAGAAAGACCTCGACAGTACTGCAGTTAGCAAACTGCTCCACCATGACCCCCAAAGGGATTATCGAGGATGTCATGGTCTCCGTTGATTCTTCATAGTACCCTACACACTTCTTGGTCCTTCCGCCAAAGGAAAAACTCACTAGATGCCCCCTCATTTTGGCAAGCCCTTCGTTAGCTACTGCAAATTCTTACATTAGTTGTTGAGCTGGGAGCATGACCATCAAGAATGGACATATGTCCAAATAGCTAGTCCTATATCCTCCTGCCCAACCTCTGTTAGAACATGACTTACCTCTCTAGTTGGAGGAGGAAGATGAGGATGAAGTCTACTCTACACCATTGTGCATAGTGGAAGCCATCATGGGAGGTCCTAAAATCAAGGGTGACCTTATTGAGAATTTGATTCAAAATCCACCTCCCAGTGTGCTGCCATTAGAGGAGTTGGTAGAAGACACATAAGCAAGAGCTTTAGTGGATCTCTATGTGGCTGATCTGACCTCTTCTCGAGTTAAGAATGTGGAATTTGGACTTGAAAGAACCTTGAAGATAAACTCGTCCCTATTCCCCTCTAAGGAGCAGGAGATGTGTAGCTTATTGAACCACCATTTGGATTCTTTTTCTTGGAGCTATAAGGAGATGAAAGGGGTCCACCCTTCAGTTTGTACCCATCACATTTACATTAAAAAGGACTGTAAACCAGTTAGGCAGCCTTGAAGGAGAATGAATCCAGCCCTTAAGGACATTGTCAAAGAAGAACTACAAAATTTGTTGGATGTAGGATTCATCTACTTCATCTCTGACAGCGAGTGGGTTTCTCTTCTGGTGCTTGTGCCTAAGGAAAATGGGAAGTGGAGAATTTGTGTGGATTATCAAGAACATAACAAAGCTACCAAGAAGGACCATTTCCCTTTGCCTTTCATAGATCAAGTGTTAGATGGCCTGGCAGGGAAGAAGTTCTTTTCCTTCCTAGATGGGTTTAGCATGTATAATCAGATCTAAATTAGCCTAGAAGACCAATACAAGACCACTTTCACTTGTCCATGGGGTACCTTTTCCTATCGGGTCCTTCCCTTTTGGTTATGCAATGCTCCTGCCACTTTCCAGAGAGCAATACTGAGCATATTTGCTGAGTTGGTTCATGATTTGGTGGAAATCTATATGGATGACTTTACTCCTTATGGGTCTAACTTCCAAGAAGCATTGACTAACCTGGGAAAAGTTTTAACCAAGCGTATTGAAATGAACATGTCCCTTAGTCCTTAGAAATGTGAATTCTTGATGCATGAAGGGACCGTGCTAGGTCATACAATTTCTCAGCAAGCATTATAGGTGGATCCCAACAAGATTGCTATCATCCAAAGGGTTCCACCTCCTCAAAAGGTAAGAGATGTTTGGAGTTTTCTAGGCTTAGCAGGATATTATAGAAGATTCATTAAATATTTTAGTAAGCTAGCCTCTCCATTGTTTGGCCTTTTGGGGAAAGATGTTGAGTTTATATGGACTGAAAACTATCAAGAGGCTCTATATGTGTTGAAAGATAAGATGGTGTTGCACAAAAATTGTCACCTTAACATTTTTCAATTAGTGTGAGTCTATTAGCACTCATACCTTCCTCCTTTGTAAGTCTTAAACCTTAGTTCTTTATATCAAGCCTTGAAAATGAGAGAAAGACCTTAAAAATCTCTAAAACTCTGGTTTTGCACTTTCTCTTAGCATTACCTGCAGTCCCGCACCTACTGGTCATGTCCCCTATGCACCTAACCTCTTTGTATCTATGTTATGGGTGTGGACCCCTGTAAAAGTTAAAAAGGTGCAAGTACATTCTTAAAAATTCACTGAGTCATTTCTGGAAGCTCCTAGAGGGAATCTTGAGGTGGCAAGTTCGCTCCTTGAGCGTTCATGCATCCCATACCTTAAGGAGCTAACCAATTGATGTGAGGAGCTTATCCCTTTGAAGGAGGACTCTATCCCTTCAATGGTGGACCTGTAACCTCCTTTCTTTGCACTATAAAAGGAAGCATTGGGCTAGTTACTTGGGAGGTTGAAAGCTGAATATTTTTTAGGGTAAATGCTACTGGAACTTAGTATTCCTAATTGAGCTTTTGAGAGGAGAGATTACATACCTTTTTATCTCATTTAGAAGAGAGTGAGGCTTGTCAAAGTAGAGGAGATTCCTATTTGAACCCTGGGAAGAGCTTGTACAACATCAAGGCACCAAAGGTTGTAAATTTCTTCTATTTCAAAGTTAATACAATCAAGTTTATTTTTCTCAATAAGCTGTGTTTTATGGTTTATTTCATGGATTCCTTGATCACCATGATGAACATGATTTATTATATTGGCTATGCAGGTGTTATTTGATGTGTGCTTGTTTGTGATTGCAGGTTCTTAAAAAGAAACTCTTTTGGAGCTGTTGGAGCATAGCTGCCACAAACTAGCGTTGGACTTAAGGTAGGGACTAAAAATCCTCTTTAGTTTTTATTAATGAATCACAATATGTTTAGAGAAAGGTATATATGGTTGTCCTACTTGTTGTTAGATATCTATTGATAGTAGGGAGATCAACCTTGTCCGCAAGATTGATTTATCTGGCCAACAAATTGGCAACTCCACTGGGGAACTGGATTTGGTTTTTTAATTTTCCTTTATCTTTGACTTGAAAAGCTTGACTTTTGTTTCTGGTTTTTGCTTGATGTGTGTGGGATTGGGTCGTTTTTAGGTTTTGTATTCTTTTTTTTTTTCTAAATTTTGAAGAGGACCACACGTTCTATTAATATTACAGTGCAGACATCTCCGCACTGTTACTTTACTGCACAGAGAGGTATCGCATTTGGTTATACTGCAAGCCTGCGGACCCTGTTAAAATTTTTGAAAAACCTAAAATCATTTCGTCAAGTTAAGTATAGGATTAGTTTATTACTTTTAACCTCTACCCAGATCTGCATGTGTCCTGTCAAAAGTCTCCTGTGAGTAAGTTCCATTGGTGTTTTTGTTTTAGATGATTTTCTAGAAGTTTTACATACCTGGACTGGTTTTCACTCAGTCTCTATAGTGACTTAAAGATTAGAAGCCTAAGAAACCTTAGATTACCCTGGTATCTTTGTCTTCTTGATGAGTCTAGCTGATTTGAGAAATCTTCCCTTGGTGAGAAATAGATTTCGTTTCTCTTTGCAAATCTTTGAACGAACTTGGTCATAAGTTGTGAATTTCATTTTTATAAAAGAAAACATAGCTGGTGTTTTTCGATTGATTTGTTTTTCTGAACGAATTAATCCTTAGTTTACTAAATAACTAAGTAAAACATCCTCAAAAACATTTAAATCTTTTATATCAATTACATTTTTAGAAGTTTTAGATCTCAAGATTAGTTTTTCATAGATTTGAATGCTTTCTAGAAATCTTAGATTCTCTTTTGACAGAATTGTTTTCTGTAGTTTTGAGTGTTGAAAAGAAAAGGGATTTATTTTGTGAGCATAATTAGTAGCTTCGTTTTGAGTTTATTGAAAAAGACAAAAAGATTTTCATTTCGTTTATATGTTGAAGGAAAGATTTTGTTTTTCAAGCAATTGCATTCTCAACTCTTTCTTTAGCTAGAGATTCATTGAAAGAAAAGACGAATTGTTTATCATTTTAGGTGCATTTTTTAGTGTTTTTGGAGTCGAGTCTTCACACCATCAAAGTTTCATCTCCATACCTATTGACTTAAGAAACAACCAATAAAAGTAACGCTTAATTAAAATTCACCCAGCAATCATTTTATTTCTAGGGCTCTTATCACCAATATAGCTTAGGCTAGTATCTTGGAGTAGGGAGTAATTAACACTCCAAGATAGTTAAAACAAACAAGTAGCTATATCTTGCAGTAGGAAATAAATCCAATTGTAATTGATATAATCTGAGAAGCTCTTCTTAAAGGATTCAGTCACAAGATCATGTCCAAACCTTTGAGACAATCAAGTCTATCTTATTGGGAAAGATAGCAGATTTGCGCGTATTAAAAACGGTAAACCTTGGATTAACCATTGTCAAGGAGCCTGGGGTCACTTGTTGGTAAATATCGGATTGATCATGTCGAGAAGCCTTCAAGGGGATTGAGCTTTGTTACTCTGCCCTTGCGCATAGATCAGATCGTAGATTGTTCCCCCAGTTGTATTTGTTACTGTTGGTAACCTTAGTGACCATAATCTTAAGATTCTTTCCTAAGGTGACGGTCAAGGACAGGTCTCACTGTACCTGGAGCAGACATTGACTAGACTCACTTGGACTCTCTGGGGGGTTCTCTTCACTCGAGATAGTTTTTTGAAGAAACTTGTGCCAGTCTACTTCATTAAGCAGGTTGTTGGGGTAACTGTTCCAACCACCATTTCTGTATTGAATTCTACGATGTTGGATTTCATCACCAAATAGTGTTTTCAGTACGGAAAGTTACTGTTTGTGTGTGGTTTGAACTCTTAGATTGTTAGGCGTGTGATTCAATTGTTTTTTCTTTAGGGAATTTAGGTGGTTTTATTGATATTTTCTTTGTTTGTGTGTGAAGTAATTAAATATTTAATCGTGGCTGAATTACTGAGACAATCCCATAAACTTCGAGGGCAGCCTCTCAAATATACACCAAGTCAACTTGAAGGGTTAAGAGCTCTTGTAACACCTAGTGATAGTAGAGTTGGGTCACCAAAGGCCGGAGAATCATCTTTAATTATTCACCCTGATTATCAAGTTCCATCAACAAAGTATATTTCTGAACCAATTTCATTTTCCGAAGTTATTGGTAGTATTTCTCCTACTAGTGAATTAATTGAAGAACCTGAAATCTATGAACCTGAAAATGAACCTGCTGCTACTCCATCCTCAAGATTTTCTTCTCCAACTTCTGGTGGTCGTGGTTCACCCAGGGTAGGAAGTGTCATTACCCAAAATCATCCTTCTGGACTCATTTCTACTGAAGAACTTGTTAGTCCAGACGAAGATATAACTCTCCCTAAAAATCAACTAAGTTTAGAACTTAGGAAGGGTGAATCAATATTCTATAGTGCTTTTAGAAGTCATGCTTGGTACGTATCATTAACGTAATTTTTAGAAAATATGGGTCTTTCTTCTTCACTACCTCGTATTCCTTTTCATCCTATGCCCAGAGGTTATTATCCTCCTTCGAATATGTGAAAATAGTCATCCATGTTTTTCGAAACACCAGAAACATTTTTATATGGTGGTCCTTCTATTCCTTCTGGGTATCAGTCACTTCCTGGTACTTTTTCAGGAGCATCTCCTCAACCCATTGAACATGGGATATCAATTGGTAATAACGGAACTCCGCCATTGAGCGTAGAAGAAATTCTTATGATGTCTAGTGCTATTCCAAATCCGCAACCTCAAGGTAGTCAGTTACCGCCTGGACGACAACCTCAAGGTAGTTAGTTACCGCTTGGAGGGCAACCTCAAGGTAGTTAGTTACCGCCTGGGGGGCAACTGCAAGGTGCTCAATTATCATCTGGGGGGCAACCTCAAGGTAGTCAAATACTGCCTGGGGGGCAAGCTCAAGGACAATACATATCTTCGAGATAGTACATACCTCAAGGTCAACCCCAGACTCTGTATATACCTCAAGGTCAACCCCAGTATCAATATATACCTCAAGGTCAACCCCAGTTTCAGTACATTCCTCAAGATTATCAACCTCAAGGTCAGTACCCAACTCAAGGTTTCCAACCACCTTTTGGTCAACCATACGTTCAAGGTGCTAGAAATGTACCTTTCAATTATCAACCCTACACTCAACTTGGTTATGGTCCTCAATATGCTCAACCTTTTATGGGTCCATACCCTAGAATGAACGTGGAGTGGGATTCATCTTGACATATTTTTCAACCCAATGTTGTCATCTCAACCTAGACAACCTTTGGTTTCTGGTCTAGCCCAACAACCTGTCCAGCCTACTATTCAAATTTCTACACTCGGTGTAGTCCATCAGTCTAGGCCTAGTTCACCTCGAACTTTGGCTCAAAAAACTATTGTAACTACTGCAGCTTCTGCTCAATCTACCCCACCTACTTCTGGAGTATCGACAGCTTCGGTTTCTACTATTCCTGTATCAAATCCTCAGACCTCTTTACCATGGTCTAGACCTACAATTCAAACTCCAGTTCAGATGCTTGTAGGGAAACCTGGTCCAAGTATGGTTGTCACAAGTCAACCACAATTCACTTATCAATCGTACTAGGGACAATATCAATATGGTCCTGCTATACAAATACTAGTTTATTAGTATCAACCGTAGCCTGGGTATACTTATCAACAACCTCAACAACCCCAGTTTGGTCTGGTTAATCCTGGTTTTCCGAGAGGATATAATATTCCTAATGCAAATCCAATTCCAGGTTATCCTGGATATCCTCCTCCTAGAGTTGGTCTTGTGACCCAAGTTTTTCAAGACCCTAACTGGCAGTTACCATTTCTTGCAACTTTGGATTTACCTGATTTGTCACGCCTTACGAATGATCCAATTTACTATCTTTTGTATTAGCCGGCAATCCCTAATAAGTTGCCCAGTGATATCCCGAAGTTTGAGGGTAATCCAGGAGAAGATCCGTCAAATCATGTGATGACTTATCACCTCTGGTGTGCATCCAATTCCATTATAGATGATTCAATTTGCTTACGTCTTTTTCAACGCACTCTAATTGGTCTCGCGGCCAAGTGGTACATTGAATTACCACGAAGCTCTTTTTAAAATTTTAGTCAGTTAGCCACTTCATTCTTAACTCATTTTCAGTTGCCTGTCAGATATTACAATGGCACGAAATTATTAACTTCATTAAAACAGTCAACGTCTACATATATTTTAGACCATATTCATGAATGGTCACGTCAGCGACGTTTAGTGAAAGTTTTTATCCCGGATCAAATTTTGTCAGAATGGTTTGTTAAATCATTATTACCTAAAATCACTGAGGATGTAGCTAAGGTAGGAGTTGTTACTTGAAGAGCAAGTAATTTCTCAGGCACAGTATCTTGACCTTGTTTTTACATAGTCGGGTACTTCACACAAAAAATCCCTGATCTTCCCAAACAAAATCAAATAATTGCAGCTCCTTCAGGGTCTGATGCCATTGATGGTATGGTTGGTTCAGTTAGTACCAAAAGTTAGAAGAAATCTACAGAGAATTCTTCTCCTATTATAACTTTACCAGATTCCTTGATAGGAGAATCTTCCACTGAAATTCTTGCCGATATTCATGTTGTAGAATCATCTATGGCTAAATCAAAATCCAACGGTAAAAGAAAGGGAAGAAGAAAAATAAACAAAATTCAAAAGAGAAACCAGATAAAAATGAACCTACCGATGAGAAACGTAAACCTCGATATCCTTGTCTCATTTGTGATGAGGAGAATTTTACAAGATATTGTCCACATCGAGCTGAGGTTCCAAAAACTGTCAAAGGTTCTCAAATGCCAACTGTCTTGAAGGATCTTTTTCCCAATAAAGATAGTAAGATGATATGTTCTTCCTCCAATTCCTCAGAAGAACCAATTATGGTGATGTCCCATGTCAAGATTGCAATGCGATCGCGAGATTATGGTAGTAAGAGTCCTGCTGGTGGTAAGGAAGCAAAATCTTCTAATTCAAACCCATCAACTTCAACTCCTTCTGGTTTTGATCCACTGCAGATCAAGAAACCTAACCTAGACTTAGTAGTCAAACCACCTGCTAAAGGTATACTTCGGAAGTCAACTTTCAATCCACATGCGAGAGCTGCTCAAAACTATAACATTGTTGAAGATTTAGCTATATCCCCTTCAACAATGTCGGCTTTGGAGGTGCTACAATCATGCCCAGCACAACGTAAATTACTATTGTCTGCTATACTAGTTGTTGATATTCAGGATTCCAACCTTATAATATTTGATTTAGAAAATAGTATGCCTCGCCTACCTCATCAAATGGCTTTCCAGATCCCAATGTTAATAAAAAATAGACCTTGCTTTCAGACTGTGATTGATGAGGGAGCTTCTACATCTATGAAGTCGATTCAGTATTGGAGATCACTTGGTTCTCCTACACTCAATCAATACCCGACGATTCTAAAGGATTTTGATGGCCGAGGGTTTCATCCTTTTGGCATTTTGCAGAATTTAACTATAGGGGTAGAAGGAAAAACTATAAATCTAGATGTGGAAGTGGTTGATGCCCCTCTAGATTACCACCTTCTGTTGGGTCGCAGTTGGTCTTATGCTATGAATGTTGTTGTTTCATCAGTCTTTTGGCTTATTAAATTTCCCCATAATGGAAATATCATTACAATAGACCAGTTAAATTATTTTTCATCCGACCCAGCCTCTTCTAATAGTATCCAACATGTTGGGAAAACAGCTATCGCTTATAAGGATGTTGGGGTCGAACTGATTAAAGATTCTAGTTTACTAGGAATTTTTTCATTTCCTCCTCCTAACATATTGGCTTCTTTTGAAACCATTCATATGATTTCATCGAACACTATTTATTTTGATGATCCTTGGATCATAACTTCCGATTCTAAGGTGGACTCATTTGGTGATGCAATGCCCTTGATTCCCTTTGAAGTTGCATATCAGGCGGTACAGTCGTTTTCCGACTCTTGTTCAACCAAAATTGATCCAATGAATGTGGTCCATGGGGAGTCACTTTCAATCTCAACCTCAGATTCAATAACTCTTTTTGATCTTGTTCATACTGATGAGCAGATTCACAAACTTTTGTCTGTTGATGATTTACCATGGGAAGATCTTCATCATCGATCTTCGTTTTTACCTGAGCTTGATCATTTTGAAAATGATTTCTCATTTATTTTTACCACTAATTATGTCAAAGAATCATTGAATCCATTACAACATCCTGATTTTGAGTTGAATTTGGGAAATATTTCTTGAACGATTCCTATTGATATTTTAGTGAAACCCAAAATTATTGAAAACATTCATACAGGTACTTGCTGTACGGATGAGGAAATCCAAACTTATAAAGCCCTATTTCAAGAATTCCGCGACGTGTTTGCTTGGTCATATGAAGAAATTCCAGGAATCGATCCATCAATTGTTGTCCATGAAATTAAAACTTAACCAGATGTTAAACCTGTCCAGCAACGTTTGCGTTAGATACATCCAAGAAAAGTTGATGCTATTAAAGCTGAAATTGAGAAATTACTTTGAGTAGTTTTCATTTATCCAATTCCCTTAACGGATTGGGTATCGAATATTGTTCCTGTTAACAAAAAGCAAGGAATGATAAGAATATGTATTGATTATAGGGATATTAATCGAGCTTGTCCTAAAGACAATTATCCAACCCCCTATATCGGTCAAATTATTGATGATTGTGCTAGTAGTGAAATCTTCTCCTTTATGGATGGTTTTTCCGATTACAATAAAATTAACATACTCCCTACTGATCAACCTAAAACAACCTTCATTTGTCCATGGGGGACATTTTCTTATTGCAAGTTACCTTTTGGACTGGAGAATGTTGGAGAAACTTTTCAAAGGGCTATGTCTTACACATTTCACGACATCAAGCACATTGTGCAGCCTTATCTCGATGATTTACCTACTCGCTCATTACGTAGAGCCGATCATCTCACTCATTTACAAGCCATCTTTATGAGATGTAGGCATTATTGAATTAGGTTGAATCCACACAAATGTGTTTTCTATATAGAAACGGGTCGTTTACTGGGATTTGTTGTCTCAAAAGCCGACATTCGTGTCAATCCCTTGAATGTTGAAGCTATTGTTAAATTACCTTTGCCTTCGACTCTTCACCAACTCCAAAGTTTGCAAGGGAAAGAAAACATTTTACGTCGTTTCATTCCTAACTACGTTGAGATAACAAAAGGTTTTACCAGATTGTTGAAACAGAATACTCCGTTCTTTTAGGCTGAGATAACTAACAAATCTTTTGATGCACTTAAACACACGTTGACCCATGCACCATTATTGCATCCTCCCAACTACAACCAGGACTACTTTTTGTACCTCGCCACTTCTCATTCCACCATTGGAATGGTTTTAGTTCACGAAGATGAATTCAATAATGAACATGTGATTTACTATCTTAGTCGAACTCTGAATCCGAGTAAGCTTAAATATTCACATGTAGACAAATTGGCTTTGGCAGCTGTTCAAGCTGTCCAAAGATTTTGTCACTACATCTTATTACGAAAAACCACGGTAATTTCTGACTGTAACCCTATGATGTATATTTTGAATAAACAATTGCTAGGGGGCAAGTATTCCAAATGGATAGTTATCTTGCAGGAATTTGACTTGGAATTTGAAAAATCCAAGGCAAAGAAATCTTTGGTTTTTGTGGAACTGATGTGTGATTTCCCTTGTAGTGATACTGAAACTGTGGCGAAAGAACCCATTGCGAATGAATCCTTGTTTCTTATCAGTACTCTTGATCCATGGTATGGAGATATAATTTTCTACCTCCAAACCCAATCTTTTTGGCCTGAAATCTCATGATCTCAGTGAAGGAAATTATGTTTCCAATCCCAACAGTACAATATTATTGGAGATAATCTCTATCATCGTGGAGTGGATTCTATTTTCCGACATTGTCTAACTCACGAAGAAGCTGAAAAGGTTCTGAATGAATGTCACTCTGGAGTGTGTGGCGATCATATGTCTGGGTATGCCACAACCCAAAATATATTGCGCGCTGGTTATTTCTAGCCATCCTTATTTAAAGATTGTATCAATGCAGTCCAGAAATGCCACAATTGCCAAATTTTTGATTGAAATATGCATGCTCCACCTGCTCCTCTCCACCCTATAATTTTCGTTGGTCCTTTCGAAAATTAGGGTATCAACTTTATTACATGTAATCCTCACTCGGCCAGGGGGCATGCGTATATCATCCTTGCAGTAGATTATTTTACCAAGTGGGCAGAGGCGATGCCTACATTTTTGGCAGACAGTAAAACTACTGCAACTTTCATTTTCAATCATATAATTGCTAGATTCAGTGTTCCTCAAGTGATTATTACTGATCATGGAAGTCATTTTCGAAACATCATGATCACTGAACTAACCGATCAACTTGGCCTACATCACGATAGCTCTACTCCATATTACCCACAGGTTAATGGTCTGGTTGAAGCAATCAATAAAGTTCTAGTCACTATGATGCAACGAATCACTGGTATTCATTGGTCAAATTGGCATAACATGTTATTTTCAGCGCTTTGGGCATACCGAACCTCAGTCAAAACATCAACTGGTTTCACTCCTTTTCAACTAGTTTACGGGTCAGAAGTAGTGTTACCCATTGAATGCGAAATTCCATCATTGCAAATAGCCATAGAATTACTCCCAGCCACTTCTGAAGAGGAAAAACATTTGTTCTACTTAGCTTAGCTAGATGAGAATCCACGTGATGCTGCATTAGCAATCGAGACTCATGCAAAATGGATAAAAGCTCAGTACGACTGAAATGTTACACCTCATAATTTTTCAGAAGGAGACCTAGTTTTATTATACGATCAAGCAAACGATAAGCTAGAGGCTAGAAAATTTGTACCCATGTGGCATGTTCCTTTTGTTGTTAAGCGTGAGCTGGCAAAAGGGGCCTATGAATTAGTAGATTTTGACGGTGTCTCTTTAGGTAGACCCAGAAATGGGCTTTATCTGAAAAGATATTATGCTTAAAGTATGGTGTGGAGATTTTTGTTAGAATAGTTTCTTTCTAGTTGCTGTGTTTTAGATTAGAAACTGTGCCTAGTCTAGAGAGTGTTTTATCATTATTCCTGCTTATCTTGATTTTACTCTTGATATTGCATATGTCGACATCTCTTCAAACATACATTGGTTTTGTTGATGGTGCTTATCGTAGTACACGAAACATTTCTTCCACATCTTGGGTTATCTATTCACCCTCTGACGAGTTAGTATCTATGCATGGGGTAAGCCTGGGCCAAAAAACAAATAAAAATACAGAGTATAGTGCAGTGCTTGAGTTATTATCTGAATCCATCTCATTTGGGATTCGAAGTTTGATAGTTAGGTTAGATTATGAACTCATTGTACTACAGTTTAACAGGGTTTATGCCATTAGAAATCTAGTGTTATTAAGATTATTTTTTAGAGTTCGTCTCTTCAAACATGAATTTGACTACATTGAATATCAACATATTCCAAGATAGTTAAATACATTAGCAGATGTAGTTGCTTCTCGAATGCTAAGTAGAGATTTACAATAATCAGGACAATAAATTTAAAAACATTCCATAAACATGTTATACAAGATAGTCAGTAATAGTGATATATCATAGCATATAAGTGTGTCAAATATACATCGTCTTCATTCATACGTTGAAAAACACCTTATGATAGACAAAAATGATACTACAAAAAGATATAAAATGTCATATGAGTATATAAAGGCGATCATCCTATCCCTGATGATGATCATGATAAGAAACCACTGCTCAGGCCACCCTACAAAGGAACCTCCTAAAAGGTCCTGGGACACCAATAACATAGCATTGTAACCTAAGAGGAATATCATCTATACTAGTCTCTGGGATATCTACAATAAAACACTTTAGATGATTCTCCAATTCGGTCAAGGTCTCTACTGATTGGTCCTATGGGGCCGGTGCAACAGCAACAGGGTGTCTTCTCTCATAGGGTTGGAGAGTGGCTGGTCACTGTGGACCCACATCTGCATTTAAAAGTTTTTACTATCAGTTTTGGACGATTAAAAAAAAAATAGTTTAAAAATTTAGGAAATGTTGAAAATGATTTTACCTTAATCATCCCATTGCTCTCCTGGTGGAAGACCCATATCTGGATCACCATGATAATCCATCCCAACATATGGAAAGTCTTGAATCATGAAAATTTGGTTCCCCAACCAACGAAAATACTCAGGTGGAAATAGGACAACCTCTGTACCCTCCTTAGGATGACGGGCCATCACTGCAACCCAGCGCATAATCCTAGGCTCTTGGGGAAGTCCAGCCTCAACGGAAAGCTACTGTGGGACCAACATAGGAACCCTCTCTAGGCCAAAGCTCACAACCAAGAAACCACATCCAAATTTTTCTAGTTGTCCATTCTTTTCTCTAGTCAGTTGGCCTTTTAGATTCGCCAACACAGCATCACACCAGTTGAAGATGGTGCCTCGGAAATAGTCTACTGCCATTCGCATTTGGGATCCAATAGCTAGATGCAATGCTACACTCCCACATAGTCTAGTAATAGTAAATGTGATCACTTTAAGTTTAGGATGGAAGATAGTCTTAATATCTATCTGTTTGTCCACAGTTTGGACATTACAAAACTCTAGTTGGAGACTAACGACAAATTGGCCACCTGGCCTAGTCCCGAATAGAGATAATCCTTCACCTCTCTTGGGCAAACCAGTCAGGAAATAAATGTTCTCTGGCTTGGTTTTGAGTCGGTGGCCACCAATTATGAAACATTGGTCTTGTGTGCTCCACTTGTCTACCAACCATTGTAGAAAGTCTATCTAAGCCCTCATGCCGGGTATGGCCCAAAATTTAAATAGTCTGCATGATTTTAATGCTTGTATCATAGGTGGATGAATTAATGCGGCTAGATCCACATATTCGTGTTCCTGTTCCTGCCAAACGAGCATTTTGTATATCTACATTGCAAAAAAGGCGGATTAGAACATTTTAATTTCAATGTTTTTGGGCAGAAATGAAAAAAATTGGTGTTTTAAAACGTATTTTGCGGAGTCCACACCCGCTAATTAGAGACAATGTGTAGGTTCGCATTCTTCCTTAAGAACAGGTGCAGGACCCCGAATTTTTCCTCTATACAAAAAAGTCGGGGTCCGCATGGGCCACATGCTGCGCCTGCGGACCCCCCTGCGAATGTTTTTTAAACCAAAATTTTCCTTAAAAAATCATTTTTAAAGCCCTAAAATGAAAATTAAACAGTTGAAATGCAAGATAAGGATGATGTGGATTACTTGGAGCTAAAGGTTTTCGATTCCAATGGTCAGATTTTACGCAATCTTCACAGGTAGTTTCTTACCAAAAACTCTTACTTTTCACTCTGAAGTCAAACGGTAAAAATGAATTTACAAAAGTGTTTTTTATAAGATTTTTTGAATAAATGAATTTTTAATTTGTTTATTTTTCACTTTAAAAAGGTAACTTTTGATGCATTTTTATTTATTTTAAACAGGAATGAGTAATGTTTTGAGTTTTTGTGTAGAATATTGGATTTTCAAGGAGAATTGATCATTTTCAATGAAGAGCATACTTTTTCACTTTTTCCGACTCTTTAAAAATTTATGAAAAAGAGAAACATAGGAGTCCTCTTTAATCTCTTTTCTGACTCATAAAATATGAAAATATTTCCGATTTTTTCTTTTTAAATTCGTTAAAACAGAATTAAAAGGATCGTCCACTTATAGCTCTTTTATGACCGTATAAACAGGAAAAGATTGTTGGACTTTTGTTGTTTCAAGTTCGATATTGGCAATAAAACAATGTGTTTTTGATCACTTTTTTACTTTTTCAGATTGAAGGCACTAATTATGAAAAGTACTCCTTGATCATAATGATCAAGCGGTTCTCTCAAGTATTATTTTATACTTTTTCGGGCTTGGGGGACACAAATTTACAAAAAAGGACAACCATGGAGTTTTCTTAAGTTTTTCTTCTGACTCCCTAAAATTAAAAAACAACAAGTTTCTCCTATACTAGACTGGTTAAAATTTAATAGTAAAAGACCTATTCAATTTCAAACAGGAACGGACCACTCCTTCTTAGGGTTCGAATTTTAAACTATGTTCGACTCATTCAAAGGATTAGCTTATAATCAAGCAAATGATATCCTCCTCAAGCTTGTCAAAAATAAAGAGGTACTTGCTAGAAATGGTGGGGGAAAATAGAGAAAAATGAACCTGTTTGTTATACTTTGTGTTCAGAAAAGCAGTTAACCACTCTTGAACATGACACTATTTGTTCACCTGGGTTGGGAAATCCTTTACCTAACAGTTAATCAAACCATATTGAAAGTCTTCAGCCAGTTTCTGGGTATTAACTTTGGGTTAATTGTCACCAAACCATCTGTAGTGTCGTTATGTGTTCAAGAGATCAGTTCAAATAAACCATTCATTTGCAAAATATCTGTCATCCATCTTGACCATCCCTGAGTTAGTCCTTGCCAAATATATTTCTTCAAAACTTGATCTATGATTTCGTGCTATGGGCTTGCCTACGATGGATCGCTTTCTATAAACTCCAAGTCATTATCTAGAAAGATGATCTAGAAATCTTTAGTACCTTGGAATCTGCATCCCTGAATAGCAGGTTTCTCGCCTTTGATGATAGGTTGTCTCATTGACCTTTGATCAAAGGATTCTGTGACATGTTCGACATCGACTCATTTATTCACATTTCATGGATTGTACTGAGTACTTTGAGGGCCATTGACATTACTGGTGGTTTATCTCACACTTGTTAATAGTTCACATCATTGACTGGTAATGAAGTGGTTTCTATCATGTTCGACTTCAACACATTCATTCACAGGGATAGAATCATACTAGTTCGGGAAGCAGAAATCAAGACCCTAGATGTAGTTTCCACCATCTAGGTGTGAGGAATTTTTTTATTCATTATACAATGGACTATTCATAAACAGATGGCTGCGCCCATACTGTGTTTACATATGTCTATACTTGTGATGTATTACAAAATCATTCCTGTATCAGAGCAGTTTAGATAGTTTTCTAGTTAGTTTTGATCTGAGTATGTGAATGCCTACCTCAGCAATGATATGTTCACATATATATATTTTGCATTGAATGTTTTTACAGGTTCCGACTGGGATGTCCACAGGAAGATCCTTGAAATGATAAAGTACTTCACTCTTCTTAAATGACAAAAACCATCTTCATCTATTACAAACTTCGCACTTTAGGGGGCAATCTGTTGCACAAACATTGTCACCTTGACATTCTGCAATTAGTGTCAGTCTATCATCACTCATACCTTCCTCCTTTGCAAGTCTTAAACCTCATTTCCTCATATCAACCCTTGAAAATAGGAGAAAGACCTTAAAAATCTCTAAGAATCTAGTTCTGCAGTTTCTCTTAGCATTACCTGCGGCCCCACACCTACTGGTCATGTCCCCTGTGCACCTAACTGCTCCGCATTTGTGTTATGGGTGTGGACCCCTGTAAAAGTTAAAAAGGCGCAAGTACATTCTTACAAACACACTTTGAGCCATTTCTCTAAGCTTCTAGAGGGAATCTTGAGGTGGCAAGTTCGCTCCTTGAGGGTTCATATATACCATACCTTAAGGAGCTAACCCCTTGATGTGAGGAGCTTATCCATTTGAAGGAGGACTCTATCCCTTCAATGGTGGACCTGTAACCCCCTTCCTTTGCACTATAAAATGAAGCATTGGGCTGGTTACTTGGGAGGTTGAAAGCTGAATATTTTTTAGGGTAAATGCTACTAGAACTTAGTCTTCCTAATTGATCTTTTGAGAGGAGAGATTACATACCTTTTGATCTCATTTGGAAGAGAGTGAGGCTTGTCAAAGTAGACGAGATTCCTGTTTGGACCCTGGGAAGAGCTTGTGCAGCATCAAGGCACCAAAGGTTGTAAATTTCTTCTATTTCAAAGTTAATACAATCAAGTTTATTTTTCTCAATTAGCTATGTTTTATGGTTTATTTCATGGTTTCCTTGATCACCATGATGAACATGATTTATTATATTAGCTATGGAGGTTTTATTTAATGTGTGCTTGTTTGTGATTGCAGGTTATTAAAAAGAAACTCTTTCAGAGCTGTTGGAGCATAGCTGCCACAAACTAGTGTTGGAATTAAGGTAGGGTCTAAAACACCTCTTTAGCTTTTAATAATGAATCACAATATGTTTAGAGAAAGGTAGATTTGCTTGTCCTACTTGTTGCTAGATATCTGTTGATACTAGGGAGATCAACCTTGTCCGCAAAATCGATTTATCCGGCCAACAGCTGGTAACTGCCCCAATCTTGAGAGGTCCAAATTGGGCCCTACCTTTCCACATTCACAAAGATGCCTCGAATAAAGCTGTAGGAGTAGCCTTAGGAAAAGTTGAAGAGAAGCTACCGCATGCCATATATTTTGTCAGTATAAACCTATCCAAGGTAGAGTTAAACTATACTGTATCCGAGAAAGAGCTCCTAGCTATAGTCCATTCCCTAAATAAGTTCAGACACTACATCACTAGTTATCAAATATTCATACACACTAACCAGACTGCAATTAGGTATTTGATGAATAAACCTGATGTAAATGCTCGTATCATTAGATGGTTACTTTTATTGCAGTAATTTGATTTGACCATTCTTGATAAGCTAGGAAAGGAAAATGTTGTTGCAAATTTTCTGTCTAGGCTAGATTTGCCTGTAGGTGAAGAAGTGATGGTGGACAATCAAATGCCAGTTGAACACCTGTTTGCTATTTCAGTACTCTCTCCATGGTTTGATGATATAGAAAATTACTTGGTTCAGCACAGTTCCCGCCGCACCTATCCTAAAAGGAGAAGAGCAAGATCGTGAGGAAAAGTGCCCCATTCACTTGGATTGGGGGCAACCTGTTTAAACTTGGCCCAAATCAGATTTTGAGGTGTTGCGTCAGGGAGGAGGAATTTTTTGACATCCTCCTAACCTGTCATGATGGGCCCTATGGAGGCCACTTTGCAGCAAAAAGAACCACCTTCAAAATTCTATAGGTAGGCTACTATTGGCCCACTCTTCATCAAGATGTTAGGAGATACATCAGCCAATGTGATCGATGTCAAAGGATGGGGAAACCGACTCCAAGGGATGAAATTCCCCTCCAATCTCAAGTGACTTTCGAGCCATTTGAGAAGTGGGGCATGGACTTTGTGGGTCCTATCAACCCTCCTTCAAAACATAAGTCTTACATCATTATGTGCATGGACTACCTCACAAAGTGGGCAGAAACAAAGGTAATGAAGGCAAAAACAGAAGCAAAAGTGGCTGAGTTTTTGAGGGAAAATATCGTCTACAAGTTTGGCTACCCTACAGAATTAGTCACAGATCAAAAAAGTTAGTTCACCTCTAATTTGATTGAAGATATGCTCGCTCATCACAAGATTAAGCACAAAACTTCCACCCCTTATTATCGGCAAGAAAATGGACAGATGGAAGTCACTAACAGAGCTCTGGAAGAGATCCTAATTAAAGTGGTGAGTAGCAGCAAAAAATATTGGGCAGATCACTTGGTTGAGGCCACCTGGGGCTACAACACTACTTGGAAAACTACAACAAGTTTCACACCTTATGAGTTGGTCTATGGGAAGAAGGCTTTGTTTTCCATAGAATTTGAATATAACACATTGAGGTTGGCAATTCAGCTGGACTTTGATCTCAACCATGCACAATAGGAAAGATTATTACAGCTGAATGGACTAGATGAATAGAGAATGCAGGCCCTTCTCCACTTAGAGGTGGTCCAACTTTAAAGAAAGATATGGCGTGACCAGCACCTTAAAGAAAAGCAATTTCAGTTGCGATATTGGGCACTATTATATGATTCAAGATACAAGGACTTCAAAGGGAAGCTGAGGAAAAGATAGCTGGGACCATATACAATGGAGAAATGCAATGACAATGTTTCAGTCCTTATCAGGACCATTGATGAAGAAGACATCCCCATGCTCGTTATTGGGCATCGATTGAAAATATACACGAAGCCCCTCTCTAAGAAGGAGTTCATTGAAACTCTGGATAAATCACTTTTGGTGGTGAAGCAAGCCCCTGTCTCCACTCCACCCATACCTTGAACACAAAAAAATAAATAAAAATAAAATATCCTTGGCTGAAAACCTCTTGGAGGTGCCCAAGTTGTCTCAGACTAAACAAAAAAAAAGGAAAAAGAAAAAGAAGAAATAAACCTAATTTCTGTCGAATAATTGTAGGTTGCAGGAAGGACATTGCAGGTTAGGAGGATCGCACAAGACCAAGATAGAGGTTAGCACCAGGCTGCAAGAATCCCTCACAATAAATTCCTCCATGACCACTACCATTTCCTAAGATTTGGTCTCATTCAGGCTAAGATTTCACCTTCTACAGGAAGTTCTATGTCTTCTACAGGAAGATCCTATAGAACTTACAGCCAAGACAAAATCGATCTCAGAAGAGGACCCAAAGGTGGGGAATCTATTTATTAGACCTGTAAACCTCCCTATTTCCATCCATCATCATATGTAGCCTATTTTCATCTCTGTGCACCTCCATTGCACTCATTCTTTATATGCCTGCATAGTCGCACACAGAAACCCTGTTTTCTTCATACTGCCAGCAAAAATTTTTAATGACAAAACAAGCAGCAGTTCTTCCCTCACCATACCTATTACCCTCCATCTAGACTACTCATCAGCCGAAACCCTCATCAACAGTATAGCCCTGCTCATTCTAGCTTGCATTCCAGGAGGAGAAGAAGCTATAGGACATCCTATAGGAATCCTGTAGCAGCTGATCCCTCTGGAAGACATACTCTAAAGGTAGGGACAAAAAAGTATGGTAGAAGAGACATGCATGGAGCTCTTCTTGAATGTAATAATATCAGTAGCAACTGAGGCAAAGCATGTAGTGTGCATGCAGCAACAACAAACGAAGGAATGGGTTCCAAAACCTGAAATCTGCATAACACAGTCGTGACCATGCAGGTAAGTGCCTAAACTCATTTTTCAATTGCATAAATCATATTTTAAAGCTGCATGACTATGGGAATGGTTCGGATCAAGTGGAATTGGTGGCCAGTCAACGGGCCACCCTTGACTAGTTACATATCCTCATGGAATCCAAATGAGCCTCATAAGATTCAAAATTTCCGATTAGATGTGCATACAACACATGTGGAGTATCCATTCAAGGAGAAATAATTGGGACTGGTAGTGGTGGTGGCGGATAATGGGAGAGAGGAGGTGATGGCAGTCAAAAACACGTAGAAACATTATGGGTGTGACATCGGATCAATGGTCCGGTCTGGCCACCTCATCCCCTCACCATGAATCACGTCATAGTTAAAAGATGCCTAGCTGAAACATGCACCACCTTTTGGTCATTCTGCACTCATGATGTTCTCAACTGGAGTACACATCCACCACTTCCAAGAACAGTTAACCAATCATCCTCTACCAATTTTTCTACCTGGTTTTGAAAATCTCCCACCTATCGGGCTCTACCGGAAGCGCAGTTCTATTCTACAGGAGTTGGGAGACTTCTACAGCAAGAGTTCTATAGGAAAGGTAGAGAACAGCTCTGCGGAAAGGAAACCCAGAATTCTCATCGAATTTCATGCTCCAAACGAGGTAGGCTCGAGAAAACTCCTCTATGAATGATTTTTTGTGCAAGGTGGTGAATTGAATGGCATCAAATTGAAAAACAAGAGGAAAAGTCTGCTTGTGTATTGAGAAAGAAAGTGAAAAGTTTGCTTGCATATTTCACTGAGTTTCCCTAATTTTTCTGCATCAAAAATCTCCTCAATGTTTTCTTTTTAAATTCTCCTGCAAGGAAGATATATGCAGTCGTAGAGGCCAGCCTATGTGTGTGAAAAAACTGAATTTGCATATCTATCTGTGTGTTGAGAAGAGAACCTGTGCCCTTATGCTCTGGTCTGTAAAAAAACAATTCTTCTTTTTATAAACAGATAGTCGAATTCTGGGTGACAGAAGTCTTAAAACAAGGGAATTATTTCTATCTCATATTGTGAAGAACACACGAGACATTCCTTCTTGGGTTCAAAAGAAACTGAATTCAGCTATCCTCTCTTTCAGATTGCCTGAGCATTTCCTTTACTGGTTTAAACATAAAAATAACACTGAACACCATGCCATGAAGATTCATAAGGAAAGAACCCTCATACTCTAGCAAGTTGCATGAGCACCCTGAGGTGCTGGACCTTTTCACCCGAGCAAATTGGATATCCTTCTTTGACAAAATTCAGGGTTATGAGTAGGAGATAACTGAAGAGTTTTTAATGTCCCTGAGACCACATTCAAAGACACATGCCATAGTTAGTTTTATGGGTTTGACCCCAAAACTCACCACTGAGCTCATCAGTGGAGTTATTGGTCTACCATTTTGGCTCCCTTAGAGCAAGGAAGAGAGATCATTGGGCCAAGTTGCTAAGAAAACAATTTTCCTGCCCGAGGAGCATCCTGTAGAAGGAAAAAATGATGTTAGAAGGACAAGCTTGCCTCCTCTCTCGGGTGAAGTTAGTTATCAAGTTATGAAGTACATCACATGTGAAGGGAGGTTTAACATCATCTATGGATATCATTTCAAGTTGTTGAATTAAGACATGGGATTGACTTGCCTCCAGTCAAGAAACTGAGCATCCCATATTTGCTTCTTCAGTCACTAATGGAATGTGGTACAGAGTTAAATGAAGGGATCCCAGATCAGTTGGCCCATCATGGACTCATCAAACTATTGGTGGAAGATGCTTTACACACCTACACTATCCCCATAACTTGGGAAATATTCAAAAACATGTCCAGGGATGATAACATTAGAACTTTGATGGAAAACATCACACCATCCAGTAGTGAGCAAAGGGAGTAGACTGAAGAAATTGAGAAGGACAATGGTAAGGGAGCATAGAACATTCAAGCAGAGGACAAAATAGAGGAAGAATAGACAAGAAAATAAGAATTTAGCAAGACTGCTGAGCCTAAAACATAGGAAGAAACAATAGCAAAAACAACAAGGGAAAAGAGGATGCAGAGTAGAAAGGAAAAGGATGAGAAATCCCAAATGAAGGCTGCCATAGCTAAAGCAGGCACCTAGAATGAAGAGGGAAAGACACACCCTAAGATATCAACAACACAGATAGGAACAGTGGACACAGATATTTCTACAGGAAGCAAAGAAAAGGAGCAGCAGGAAGAGAAATCACCTGAGACATTGGCAAGGGAGGCAACAACTGTGCTTGTTGCCTTAAGCACACCTACAAAACAAAAAGGAATGAGAATGAGGCAAACCTCCATGTACTTTAAAGCCAGGAGAAACACAAGGATCAAAGTGGGCAAGCCCTAGCCACAATCAAAGGAACCAATTTTCATTGAGGACACAACCACTAAACCAAAAGAAGAGTCTCCTTCAAATATATCTATCACCTATGAAAGAGGAATCCCAAAAACTCCACCTAGAGAGAGAGAATTAGGATGATGGACTCAAAGGAAACTCTACAGGAAGCTGAAACATCTCCACAGGAAACTCTAGCTAAGTTAAAAGAGACTAAGAAATTCGAGGAGAAGGTAGCCAAATAGTCATAGGGAGAGGAGAAGACCGAGGAGATACTGGAACCAAGCCCTCAGCCTAGCTTAAGCTCATATTAAAACCTATTAGAAAGTGGGAAGATCATCCCACAGAAGTTTGTTGTACCACTTTTCTTTGCATTGGAACAAGAACAGGTTAGGACTCACACTTGGATGACGATTGCCAAATCCAAGGGTGTGGTAGACATAGGCCACTTGGAAGGACAAATCAAATAATCAAGAAAAGAGTTGGCCATGGTGAGGCACATGGAAAGCAGTCAAAGAGCCAAATTACAGGAGGAGAATGAGCTGCTGAAACAACAATTGCAGCTATAGGGAGGTCATAAAGAAGATAGGCCATAAATTTTGAGGGAACAACAATAGAAAGATGGACCTCCAGCAAACAAGGAAACAACAGAGGAACAATAGAGAGAGGAAAAGTTGCAAGCTGATGTTGAGATGCTGACAAAACTGCTATAGGAAAAGGAATCACAGGAAGCAAAAGAAATATAGGTTTTAAAATGACAGGTGCAAGAGAAAGAAGCCCAAATGGCCTACATGGCTAGTTGGACAGTAGAAGCCTTACAATGTAGACAACCTACTAAGTCATATGCCTTCTATCTTAAACATCAATGGTTTTAATTTCAAATTAACACCTTAGCCCAAAGGGGCACCATTCCATTTCAGAATTATCATCAGTTCATGGATTTGTGTGACAGTAGCTCCGCTGAAGATAAGGCCAAGTTATCAGAATTCTATTTACATAACTTGGCCCTTCCAACATGAATCTATGGGACCCCAATGCTACATTGGGAGATGTGCAACTCATGATCATGGCCTCTTGGTTAATACCATGAGGAAAAGAGGGTAGAAGAAATTCAGAAAGTTATGGATAGAGAGCTAAGTGAGCCACTCATGATCACGGAAAAACCAGAAGATCCCTCAGCTTTAATATATGCCCATCAACACCTGGCCAACAACCCTCAAGTTCTCCTAGACTACATTGAAAGACAAGCACAGGCCATTGCTCACTTTGAAGACATGGAAAGACTGCTTGGTGATAACTATATTCATGCTTGCACAAGGAGATGGAACACACTATCCCATGGTCTGAAAATATGAGGGTACCACTCCCCAACAAGGATGGGGGTGGCCTTGGCAAGATTACCACTCTATAAATAGTCAATGCAAAATCTGCAGGCCAACTGGATCGGCCTAAAGTTCAGTCCTCCATTTCTTTTAGGACTGTTGGAAGGGGTCAAAGAAGAAGAAGAACAGAGGCAATGGGAGGAAGTAGAGAGAAAAACAAGGTTTCATGACCGAGAAGAGGACATCACCTCAAAAGCCTAGGATGTTAGAGAGGCAGTCAAAGTAATCAAAGATGATGAGCTGGATTAGTTGCTCAGAGGATGAGTAACACATTCAACAGGGGGGTGATGATAAGCCCCAAAAATGGGTAACTTATTGGGCTCATTTTGCCTATTATTCTCAATTAATCCACCATTCTTCATAGTTTTAGGCATGCTTTTGAATATATTTATGTTAATTGAATGAATGAGAATAGTTACTTGACCATAAAGTCTAATACGTGCTTATTGCAGATTTTTGTACATCTTTTGGACCAAGGTCAAGCATTTATGAGAAAGTTGATAGCCAAATACAAAGGAAAAAGGATGAGGATTTGTAAGAAGGGTGTCTCCTACACTAAATTACCCCTTTCTCGAGTTCTCCACCATCAGCTCGGAGTTCAACAACCCACCAAAGATGATTTTCAGGGGTAGCCGAGAAGATTTTGTGAAATGGAAGATTAACTGCAGTTTTGAGCAGCCAAGCCCCTCAAGTTAAGGAGGGCTATTGGGAGTCTCAGTGGTGCATAAGTAGTAAGGCTTCACGCCTTGATAGTTTAGCTCTTGAACAGTTGTTTTTCGCACTTTAGTACAGCTCTGCCTTTCAGCTCTTTTTCGAGCTCTTGTTGTAAACATTTTTGTGACATGATTATTTTTTTGAGTAATGGAGATAAATTTCACTTTGCACCAGCTCTGAGCTTTTCTTAGGAGGCTGTAGCTCTTGGGGTTGGGCCCAACCCAAGTTCCAGTACCTCCTTTGTGTACTTTTATGTGTTTTCCCTGCATTCATAGAATAATTTCTGCTATTTAGCTTAAGATCTTGCTTTGTTACTTAGGTTGTTTTTGATGGTTAAAATAGCTTTCCATGCTTTAGGTTGAGTTTACAGTTTGATAACAAAAAGGATCTACAAAAAGGCCATCAAGAAATCCTTGATCTCATCTCTCCCTCCTTGGGACCACGAGCTAAGACCAAGGACTCCTTGCTGCCACAAAAACGTTGTTTTTGCCTTTCCATGCAATAGCTAGTGTTAGATTTTTAGTCGGAAAATTTGATACTAGTTGTACTTGCATGTTTAGATTTGTTCTTGATTGGTTTCCATAGTTATCTTGCTGATTTTCTGTCTATAAACTTATGTTCATCATGTTTCTAGTTTTTAGGTCAGAGTAGGTCAAAACAGATCGATCTCTGGTTTTTCTAGTCTTTTTTTGATTAGTTTTGAGAAATATTGTGTAGAGAATCTATAATACATCCCTACCTATCCTTCCTCCATCATGCCACCTACTCCTACCCCTAATCCATGATTCCTTCCCTTCATTTGCCACATTTTTCCAACTTCCCCTAATTTCTACATTTCCTTGCAACATTGCTCTCTCCATCCTTGAACAAATACAACCACCTTCATCACTCCTTAGCTTCATTCACTAGGCCCTAGACCCCTTCACTTCCTCATCCATCCTCCATTTCCACTTTCCCACCATTTTTCCACCACCAACCCTCTAAAACCCTCTTTCGACTCTTCCTGTAGAACTTCCTGTAGAACATCCTGTAGAACCCCTACAAACTTCCTGTATAAGTTCATGTGAGCAGTTTTATGAGATATGATTGCTGTGAAACTCTTTGGAAGGGTTCTAGGGACCCCTTAGGCCCTCTTCTCACCTTCCCAACCTCCTGCAAATTCCCACTCCATTTCCTTTCACCAATCAAACTCTACACAGTTAAAAATCGTCAAAGCACATGCATAATAATTCTGCAAACTTACTCAAAAATACAAAAAGATGTTTTTTTCTAGATTTTACTTTAGAAGTAGATTAGTCACATTCATTTTATCTTTCTAGGAGTCAATGGCATCCATTTCCACCGCTTCCATCTCTTTTCTTGCATCAGTAAGTTTAGCCAGTAAAAACTAGGGTTTGCTAGGGTTTGCATTTCCTTTCAACTTTCATCTTCTTTCTGCAAGTAGAATAGCCCCTTTTGAGTTAGCTTTCATCCATCACAGTTAAAAGCTTCTTCTAAGAGCTCATAGAAGTTGGTTTAAGCTCCTATCAGACTTGTTCCAGCTGATCAAGTGACAACCTGCGGCAACAGCTAGTACTTGTGAATATAGCACCGACGCTTCCAAGTTTGTTACGAAGAACTAGGTTGATAAAAGTAAAGAAGGGAGTCCTAGGAGTTGCAGCATCATTTCTACAATACTGTAGGCCACCACTGAGAATGTACCATTACGATTAGTTGAGAGAAAGGTGAGCATGTAGATCCTTAAAACAACGTTGAAAGAGGCCCTCCTCTTACTGGTAACAAACAACTTGAAACCACATGCTCAACACCTTAATCACAAAAGGTATTTATTTGTAAATTCCATGGTGTTGTTGGTTGTAAGTCTTAGAATAAAAATTGGTTCCTATGAGAAACTAAGACATGTCAATCATCCATTTCTTCTTTAGGATCAAGCAAAAAAACTACCATTTCTGTATGAATTTTCTACTGCATGGGTGAACTACCTCTTTAAACTTCCTTATATCAGTAAGTATTGCTAGAAAGGTTTTCCTTTTCCAGGGACTCATAAATGTTAAGCACTGTAGGGAGTATAAATTCTTGAAAGTGTCCATTACAACTCATGAAAATTGGCTCTTTTCCAACAACAACATATTTCATATCAACATTGTCCTTGAAGACATGTTCGATTACACACATACCATAGCATTCTTAGAACATAATTGGTTAGGTGTTGGTTTAAAGTTTAAGTCACTTAGAAAGCATCGATATTGGACACCATTGTGTATTTCTATTTATATAGGTTTGATACTTTTTCTTATGAATCATTCAACATTACTAATATTCCCTCTATGTCTACTCCAAGAATTATTATTTTATGTTTGGAACCAAAATTTTATTGTGCTTATTGAAGACCAAATTTCTAAAGAAGTTGTGAACTACATTTCTAATGTGCCATCTTACATGGCATATGGTCTAATCTCTTCATTTCCAATTGATCCACTTGACTTTATGGGTACCACTGGCTCAAGGCTTTGTAATAGGAATTGATTAGTGTTTTACAAAGGAAGCTTGTACTTGAATTTCCTTCCAATTGAGAGAAAGGGGCAGTAAAGATAGCTTGTTGCACTAAACCATTGACTTGTGATTTGTCTGACATTGATGACACTATATTTCTAGGTTCTCCATAACAATGAGCGAGCTCATCCGACAATGACTTGTAATGAACATAACCCTTATTTATAAATTTAGCCATATTTCTAGGAACTTGATCATTTAAAGAGATTTTCTATGATATAGAAGGGTCCACAAGTTGTACGCTAAAAATATTCCCATGTTTCTCTTTGCCATGTATACTTGAGACTGTTTCCTATGAATTTCATTGATTCCTTTCCTACCTTCAGATTTGATCATTAGAACATTCTTAAACGTTGATAAGCATTGTTGATATGATGACTCTTATAAACTAGAGTCTGGATAGGTTTATTGAATATCCAGCCAATGATGTTACAATCTATAGCCTAGGATTGGTAATTGCACTTGCTACCTCTATAATGTTTTTTTTCTAGGAATAACCTTGTAAGTTGCTAACTTTGAAGCCTTTTTTAATTTTGTAAAATTTAGTCCTCTACCATGGCAAACAACTTTGTTTGACTCAAGAGATGCATCTTGCTTCACATGTGTCATAACTCCTGGGAGAAGAGGTGGCATTCTCATACTTATAGTTACTTCTCTAAATGCATAAACATTATTCTTTGAAGTTATTACAAACATTGTTTCAACCTTTCTCTTCTATGATTCTATTCTAGAAAATCTGACATGTTCAATCTTTTTATATTGTGAACAAAATTGCCACTCTAGCTATGAAGATGACCTAGGCTAAAATTAGATGTCATCAAGAATGATTCTATATAAAAACCACCACTAAGAGTGAATGAAAGCACCACAACCCTAATTACCATTTGATGTAGGGTGAAGTAGTTAAGATGTAATGCTTGTAACCCAATCTTATAACTAGATGCTTTGTTCATCAAATATGACAAGTACATAAGACATTTAACAACAATTTATTTTATGAATTTTAACAGCAATTTGTTTTATGGAATTCCTAGGAAGTCCTAGGAATATCCCTACTCATACCCACCTTTCAAACACCCAATTAGATTGAAGTTTGTGGATGCGGGAAGATGAGGAGACTACAACAACAACAATATTAGCAATGATCAATGTAAAGGCTTAGTAATTGTGGGTGGTGGAATTGCAGGGATTTCCAATGTAGTTTCCCTTTAGAAGTACTTAATTTATTCTTATGTTCATTTCCTAGCAAATTTGTATCCGTGTAGTTGGTATAGGTCAACAGGATCACGAAAACATTCAACAATGCTCTTACCTTTAAAATCCATGATAATGATTTCATAGCTCCTAAATCGTTTGATATAATAGATGTAAAATAACTATTCCACTTTCCATTCATAATTTAGTATTTGACATGGAAAATATAATTATTTAAACTTAAAAATTGTCTTTATTGATTGTGACAATTCCATATACATGCATTAAAAGGTAATGCAGTGTGTTTCTTGTACAATACCATGTTCTGATATTTTTGTTAACAATCTATATCTACATATAAAAGGCTGTGAGTTCCAAGAACTATGGTGTTTGGAGATTGGTGTTTTGGTTATAAATCCATATCTATGAATTTTATCTCCTCTAACAATATTTCCTTATTCCAACAACTCCATCTCCTTATAGGGATAAATAATTAGCGACCTAGATACCTTGTTGACCACCCAAGTTTTGGTTAAGATCAATATTTGCAAATAGGTTGAGTTCCATGAGTTTTTTGTTTCTTCAGACGTTTGAGTGACAACTTTGCTCATAAATTATTTCAGAAACAGTTTAATCAGTGTTACTGGTTTCTTGGTTTCTTTGTTAACTCTAGACTACATCTTTTTTTTTTCTTTTAGAATACCTAGCTAAATAAACTCATATAATTCATAGTTGCAATCTTGACCTGTAAATATGGTTCATATTTGCAAGTAAAACACAAGTGAATTAGATTAACTCAAGGAAGCATCTTATCTATATAACACTGAGAAGAAACAAAAGCTAAAAACATTTTTTTTCCCATTTTCATGGCCATATTTCACAGTAGACAACTAACAAAATTATCAAATGTCTAGAGTCTTATGGAATTTTGTAGTGTGTAGTATCATCATGTACTTTGAAACCAATTAATATTGAAATTTTGCATTTATATTGACATTGTAGGTTTTCATATTCATATATTTTATCCCATATATATATAATTTCTCAAGACAATTGCTAATTAGAATCACTTATCAACCTTTGACATCACTGAGCTTGGTTATAGTAACTTTTTTTTGATGTTGCAATATGAATGGAATAGTGTAACAAAGTGTATTTTTTATTTTGTTTGTTCAATTTCAACTCCATGATTTTTACAAGCATCTGCACATCAAACTATTCCATTAAGTGAAGGTTAATTTTTCCTATTCCTATTTGGTTAATATTTCAAAATCAGGATTGTGAAAATTATTTGAACTAGTTCTTATTTTGGTCATATTGACTACCAAACATGTGTATTGCTGAATTTTTAAATTTTTACTAACCTTGTACAAAGTTGTTTTCAAGAGCCTAATGTTAGAGCAAGAAGACTCTCTACAAACCACAAGGACTACATTGGCTCTGGTGGACAATTCTTGAAGGCCACTCAATGTTCTTGGTGTTGCAGAGTCTCTTCGCTTAAAGCATCAACATATATAGTGGTATGGCCATAACATCACTTAATTTGATCCTATTTACTCTTTGATACTTTTTCCATGTGTATGAGTGGTCACATGTGAGTAGGAAGGTTCAACAAAATCTTCCAATAGTGGTGCATTTAGTATTTAGAGAATCTACTAAAATTTATGGGCATGAGAATGGCCTTGTATATCTCAGAGTGAAAACTGAACCCAGACTTGATAAATTTTTGTACAATGAATATAGATTGAGGGTTTCCATAGAACTTATTCAGAATTGGGCAAAGAAACATATTCGTTTTTATGCACATAGAAAGATTTTGGTTTTTCTTCTGGCTACAGTTGGCCTCTGCAAACTGCCAATTCTTTTATGCAAAGTGGATTTTGGACAAGGCATGGGAAATATTGGTCCGATATCCATTTATGTGATAGAGGAGTTGGGTAAGGGCTATTAGCGGGCTAGAAGAGGCCTGTTATGGATGGGTGGATCTTTATTTCAACACGGATAAAATAGGTAATACACTTGGGCACAGACATTTTGGTGCACCTGACTTAGGTGGTTCCTCAATGGAAGTTACTTTTGAACTTGGGGAAGAGACAAAAGGTGCATATGCTGTGATGTTAAACATTGGATCAATGAAGCACTGACTTTATGTATATTCACTTCCATAATCCTACACAAGAATCTTTCAGAGAGGAGCCATGAAGAACTGCACTATACCACCAATCAAATGAATTGGCGGATAAAACATCTGAGTTTGCAAGCTGGCTGCATACAATCATATCATTATTTTAAATGTTATCCACATTAAACTGCAATTCTTCAAAATGCTAGGAGCTATTAGGTTCCTATAATATAGGTAATCAACATTTGTCTATCGAGTTATCTATTTTGGGAATTTGTTGGTAAATTTTAGCCTATAAATTTATGCAGTATTATAGTCTAAATTATATTTGTACTAAGGCCTCAAATTTATCAAGTCATTGAAAATACATGTATCAAAAGAGGTCCATAGTCTTGATTTGAATTATAAGGTCCCTAAGGGGTCATCAATGAGTTGTCATGCGCATCTTGTTAGGAGTGAATGTTGGACAATCGATGGTGGTTGTGCTAGTATTATGCACAAATGTTATATTGATGCCAACCTTACTAGCAAGAATGTGTGCTACAATGCATGGATTAGAATGATTCCTGTGGTAGTTGTAGGCTTCATGTAGAGGAATATCATGGTGGGTGTGATTTTAGATGTCTAAAGAGAAAATGAGAAGAGACATTGGCAGTCATTTTACAAGTACAAGAAGGACTCAAAACCTACATCCGACCATATCCATTGGAAATTTCTCTGAAAAAAATTTCCAACGGTATGTGGAAGTCCAAAAATGGATTCCTCAATCAAAAGATATGGCATGTTGAAGTTTAAGGGTCTGAAATCCTTTGAAAGGAAGGTATACTAGAGGTCTAGGGCACATCAACGATCATATATCGGTAAACCAAATAATATCAAAGGTCCAAAGTGAATCAACAATCATCAAATCACATATCGGCACATCGAAGGGTCCTGTATATCGGTGATCACACATCACACATCGACGATCGCATATCCAGGGCATATCACATATCAGTAATCATAATTTGGTGGCTCAGACAATATGACCACATTTAAAAACTGTGATATGCAATGTTGTAGTATAAGAAGTTGTGATATACAAGCACTGATAGTGTTAAATGCTAGGAAATCATCAATACTGCTAAACTGTCAGGGAACATCGAAACAAATTTACAAAGGATTTTCATCGCAAAACTAGAGGTGGATAGGCGTTTTGTCCCTCCTCTAGTAGTATGTGTGGCACAATATGATTGGTTCCAATAAGGGACACATGGCAGAATATGATTGGTTCCGATAAGGGACATGTGGTAGCGTATGATTGGTTTTGATAAAGCTACATGACATCTGACATTAACATGACGTGGCGGTACAAAAGGACACGTGGCATGCAATTTTGAAGTTTTGAGAGGTCCTAAGGGAGAAAATAAGGGTGACACGTGTCACCATTCATGAGGTTTTATGTGGAAATGATGACATCATAATCAAAGGTCAGCTTATCGAAGGTCCAGAGCAAATTGGCACTTTGTAATAGTTTCCACTTGAAAAAGTTATGATCAGAGGGGGCTTTAATATTGGGGCTGGTGCACGATCACTAAGACTTAAAGAAATCAGGTGCTAAAAGAATTTACAAAAGGAAAATAACCTCCTCTAGTGAAAAAAAATGCCTAGCACCTCAAGGTTAAGTCGATGGTCATAGCCTTTGGTCCTATGGTAAAAAAATGCAAGAAGGGCTAAAATAAAAGGAGCTTGGACAAATTGAAACTTTGTGTTAAGTTACGTTATATAAAGAGGCTCTAATAGCATTAAGTCGATAATCACTAGCCTAGTTATATAACAAAATAAAGGGCAAATGAGAAAGAAAAATAGGATAATGAGTATTGCTAAAACAAGAAAGTCGAAGCAAGGCGGAAACCTCTTCGATAAGACCATACAAAGAGTTAAGAGATGGATGGGTCAAAAGTTGTTGAGATCACAGGAAAAGAGGGGAATGGTAGTTTGAAATTAATAGTCAACAAGTTTGTGCAAAAATAGCTACAACCACTCCAGATTTAAAGGGAGATGATTAATAATAAAACAATTTCGTGTTTTAAAGGCTAATGGTTTTCCAATAGTTCTAGATTTCTTGCAGTTTTCCAGTGATTGTTTTTTATTTTTAGTGTATTTTTTAGTTATTTTTTGTATAGTCAACAACAATTTTCCTTGAAAGATTCAACAGGACAAACAAATTTGACCAAAGTTCCTATTTTCTAGTTTTGTTTCAAGAAATTTCTATGTTATAAGAAGAGCTTCGGCGAAAATCACATATATAAATACCCTTGTCGACACGTTTCGAACCAACTAGTGTGGTTCATCGTCAGGACAAGTTGAAGACATAGATCCAGCTTAACATGTTAAATAGTCTAAGTAGAGACTCCAACGGCTAACTCTAAATAACGGCTAATTTTGACTATAGGACCTAGGTCAAAATTATATTTGTTAATTTAATATTATTGTTAATATAATTAACAAATATAATTTTGACCTATGTCCTATAGTCAAAATTAGCCGTTATTTAGAGTTATCCGTTGGAGTCTCTGCTCAGACTATTTAACATATTAAGCTGGATCTATGTCTTCAACTTGTCCTGACGATGAACCACACTAGTTGGTTCGAAATGCGTCGACAAAGGTATTTCTATATGTGATTTTCGCTGAAGCTCTTCTTATAACTTTGATGGATCACAAAAGCCTCAATTCTACAAATTTCTATGTCTTTCTTAGATATTATTTTGTAATGAGCTTTGATTTGAAGTCTGAATTTATTCGAGACAGACTATAAATATGTTGTAATAAAACTTAGAAAGGGTTGGAATGTGTTGGATTATGCATGAAGAAAGGAGTTGTACATTGATGTAAGCCATGGATTGTACTCAAAGGGATCAATTTACAGAAATAAAAAGAAAGTTTGTTGTAGGATTCTAGTATCAAGCAATTGGTGATCTGTTCTTTCATGCAATTTTTTTTTTTTCTCAGTTTAATGTATTTTCCCTCTTTATTGTTGCAATAAGATTAAGGGCCGAATTTTCTCAAGTGTATTCTACTTTGGCTTGTTAACACTATCAATTTTTTCTTTATGATATTAAGTATAGAATTAATGTTAGTATGCTCTATATTTAATTGAACTTAAATCATATTCATCCTACTCACACCACAAACACTCAAGAAGATCCAAGAGTTTTCCTAACCAACCCTATTACAACTACTCTATTATTTTTGTAATTAATTACTCAAAATATTATGAATCCATGCCCAATGGACTTTTCGTGCATCTTTCAACCAAACTTTTGAAAAAACCAACTCGAACTTAAATATCTAGCATAAGATCTTGAAAACTGAAATCTAAATGAGATAAAGAGAACCCTCTCTAAAGCTAGAAGGGCTAGATCCCAAATTTAAAGGATTTTTTGTGGTTACCTCTGGGTCTCTCTCCTCAACCTAGGGAAACTAGAGAGTGATAACATGAGGATTACAAGGAAATAAATTTTTGGAACCGAGATTGAGTTGGTTGGTGACTCTCACTAGGCAGAATTTCAAGCACTGGCTAAATCCACTGTTAATGCCTCTTTATGGTCACATTCATCTGTAGGTACAAATTGTGATTATCTAGATTATTTTTTGTCTACAAAATTTACAATGTATCTTATGTTTCCACCAATCATGAGATATTAAAGGAAGGTGATAATTTCTATTCAAAAACATGGAAATATTCTCAGAAAAGTGTAGTTCCATAACCATTTGTAGAAGAGTATTATTTTCGTGCAACATATGTAGTAGCAATCCTTACAGATTGGTTGTAACTTGAATTTATAAGATAAGAAAATAATTGTTGGATCTGGGAGCATAACGTGGACATTGATTGTGGATCTACTAGAAGCTACATAATATTTGTCAAATGATGAGAGTTTGAGAAGCAAACATTGGCCTATTCTTGACATAAGATATATTGGGAATATTAAACTAGATTCAGTACCGTGTACAATTTTTCTCTTCGTTATTTTGTTTCTTTGTATATTTTTTGTCTCATGCATCCATAGGTTTATTCCAAAATCATGGCCAAAATGTCGTTTTTCCCTTTTTTAGCCCTACAACGCAAACATTGGGGCTACCATGAAGTTTTCATGAACTTTATGTTATCAAATACACAATCCTATTAGTAATGGAGGCTTTGTACTTTAGTCACGAAAATTCATTCTTTGCAGTTTCTTGTATGTAACACTTGAATGCAAGCATATACAACTTTTAGTCTGCTAAATTTTATGGATATTCGATCAAGAATAAGGGACTGCTAGGATAAAATAAAATTTACTTTCTTTATTTCCCTGAGCTATTTACATAGTTTTCCCCATGTCATGCATATTAATTTGGATCCATACATGAGCTTTTTATATAGATTTTCCCATGTCATGCATACTAATTTGGGTATTTACATGAGCTACTTACATGGTTTTTCCCTTGTCATGCATATTAATTTTGTGATTATACCATCCGAAAAAGGGATTTCCAAGAGTAAATAAATTTTAATCTCTTTATTTACACGATATATTTACATAGTCTTTCCCATGTCATGCATCTTAAATTGTTTTGTCTCTACAATATCCTATTAGTAATGTAGGTGTTGTGACTTAATCAGGAAGGTTCATTCTTTGCAGTAAGGATCAACATAGTTCAAGAGGATTGAGTAAAATTAGGTTGAAAAGACTAGTGTAAGCCTGCTCACTAACCCTAGAAACCTTATTCAAGGATTCTCAACAAGGTTAAGGGAAGGAACCTACCTTCTCCTTCCTTGAAGACTAGGGTGGAGGGTTTTTTTAAAAAGGATAATGAAAATAAAATTCTATACCCACTTGTTCAATAGTTAATTGCCATCATCCATAAACATAACTAAGAAGATGAAAGTTCATACTTACATTATTATGCATTCAACTATGCTTTACCAATATCCATCCAAACAAAAGTTCAATCCAAATCAACAAGCCCTCCATAATAGGTCGCTTAACTAATCCATCAATAGCCAAATTTAAGAGAAAAGTAAAATTATATAAATTTTTAGACTTTCTAATGGATTTTTCCCTAGACCCAACCATGAGAAAAGGAGAGGAAGTGCCTCTCTATTTATAAGGAAAGAGACTCAAATTCCTTTTACATTTAAAAACTACGTTTCTAAGTGAAAGCCCCCTAATCTAGCATATGTAGAGGGTAAAAAACCTTTTTCTTAGGTAAATAATCCTAAATAACACAATATAGGGCCTTTCCAAGATAAATATATAATTTCTAAAGGGCACTAGCCCTGAAAGTAATATGTCTCCTCAAATCTAGGAAAAAAGGGATTCAATCCAAAGTATTGAGCCATCAATCACCCTTCAAATGTAAACACTCCACATACAATATTCAAAAGATCTTTTTCCAAGTGGAAAAATAAGGCTCCAATATGGGAACCCTAACCTCTAAAGTCCATCAAAATGTTCTCCTTTCTTCATAAGCAATGATTCCAAATATTTTTCCATGGGAGCATGTGGACGAGAAAAAAGGGGATTATTCAAACAAATATCTTGTCGTTCTAGTTTAGGACTGTGCAAAGGGCACCCAATCACTACATAAATCAACTCCATCCAAAATGTGTTTAAAGTCATCCAAGTTGAATTTTCTTGTTCAAAATAGACACAAGTTGGTTCTAGGGATTAGTTTGAAGGGCATATGTCCTTAATTTCTTCATGCCAATCATCAATCATATGATATATTAGGTTGGCCAGTTGAATTAAATATGAGTTTCTAATGTCAGCACTTCATTACTTATTTCTAGACTCCATATGAATGTTTATGCATATAATCACTAGCCCTATTATTTCCCTTAATCTTTGGTCTGCTAGGACACTACATTTCAGAGCACCTTTTTTCACAATCATGAACTATCACACCATAGGCCATTACTAAGATTTTTTTTTTTCTTAAATATTCAATAACTTACAGGTTATCAACATATAAGAATAATGTTCAAGGATGGAAATTGAGATGCAATTTTCTAGTCTGACTTACTGATATGCATTAGTTAAGTGTTAGATGATATGCTCGCATACATTTCATAGCACCTCAAAGGTTAAGTCGATGCTCATAGCCTTTGGTCCTATGGTAAAAAAATGCAGGAAGGGCTAAGGAGAAAGAAAAAGAGGATAATGAGTATTGGTGAAACAAGAAGGCCAAAGCAAGGCAGAAACCTCTTTGATAAGACCATAAAGAGAGTTAAGAGATGGATGGGGCAAAAGCTATTAAGATCGCAGGAAAAGAGGGGAATGGTAGTTTGAAATGAACAGTCAACAATTTTGTGCAAAAATAGCTACAACAACTCCAGATTTAAAGGGAAAGGATTAGCATAAATAAAACAATTTCATGTTTTAAAGGCTAATGGTTTTCCAATAGTTCTAGATTTCTTGCAGTTTTCCAGTGATTGTTTTTTATTTTTAGTGTATTTTTCAGTTATTTTTCATATAGTCAACACCAACATTCCTCTAAAGATTCAATAGAACAACCAAATTCGACCAAAGTTCCTATTTTCTAGTTTTGTTTCAAGAAATGTCTATGTCTTTGTTAGATATTATTTTGTAATGAGCTTTGATTTGAAGTCTGAATTTATTCGAGACATTCTATAAATATGTTGTAGTAAAACTTAGAAAGGGTTGGAATGTGTTGGATTATGCATGAAGAAAAGAGTTGTACGATGATGTAAGCCATGGATTGTACTCAAAGGGATCAATTTATAGAAATAAAAAGAAAGTTTGTTGTAGGATTCCAGTATCAAGCAATTGATGATCTGTTCTTTCATGTAAATTTGTTTTTTTTTTCTCAGTTTCCATATGTGTTTTCCCTCTTTATTGTTGCAATAATATTAAGGGCCGAATTTTCTTAAGTGTATTCTACTTTGGCTTGTTAACACTATCAATTTTTTCTTTATGATATTAAGTATAGAATTAATGTCAGTATGCTCTATATTTAATTGAACTTAAATCATATTCATCCTACTCACACCACAAACACTCAAGAAGATCCAAGAGTTTTCCTAACCAACCCTATTACAACTACTCTATTATTTTTGTAATTAATTACTCAAAATATTATGAATCCATGCCCAATGGACTTTTCTTGCATCTTTCAACCAAACTTCTGAAAAAACCAACTCGAACTTAAATAACTAGCATAAGATCTTGAAAACTGAAATCTAAATCAAATAACGAGATCCCTCTCTAAAGCTGGAAGGGCTAGATCCCAAATTTAAAGGACATTTTGTGATTACCTCTGGGTTTCTCTCCTTAGCCTAGGGAAATTAGAGAGTGATAACATCAGGATTACAAGGAAATAAATTTTTGGAACTGAGATTGAGTTGGTTGGTGACTCTGACTAGGCAGAATGTCAAGCACTGGCTAAATCAACTATTAATGCCTCTTTATGGTCACATTCATTTGTAGGTATAAATTGTGATTATCTAGATTATTTTTTTTCTACAAAATTTACAATGTATCTTATGTTTCCACCAATCATGAGATATTAGAGAAAGGTGAGAATTTATGTTCAAAAACATGGAAATATTCTTAGAAAAGTGTAGTTCCATAACCATTTGTAGAAGAGTATTATTTTCGTGCAACATATGTAGTAGTAATCCTTACAGATTGGTTGTAACTTGAATTTATAAGATAATAGAATAATTGTTGGATCTGGGAGCATAACGTGGACATTAATTGTGGATATACTAGAAGCTACATAATATTTGTCAAATGATGAGAGTTTGAGAAGCCAACATTGGCCTATTCCTGACATAAAATATATTGGGAATATTAAACTAGATTCAGTACCGTGTACAATTTTTCTCTCCATTATTTTGTTTCTTTGTATATTTTTTGTCTCATGCATCCATAGGTTTATTCCAAAATCATGGCCAAAATGTCGTTTTTCCCTTTTTGAGCCCTACAATGCAAACATTGGGGCTGCCATGAAGGTTCCATGAACTTTATGTTATCAAATACACAATCCTATTAGTAATGGAGGCTTTGTACATTAGTCACGAAAATTCATTCTTTGTAGTTTCTTGTATGCAACACTTGAATGTGAGCATATAAAACTTTTAGTCTGCTAAATTTTTTGTGTATTCGATCAAAAATAAGGGACTGCTAGGATCAAATAAATTTTACTTTCTTTATTTACCTGAGCTATTTACATAGTTTTCCCCATGTCATGCATATTAATTTGGATACATACATGAGCTTTTATATAGATTTTCCCATGTCATGCATACTAATTTGGGTATTTACATGAGCTATTCACATGGTTTTCCCTGTCATGTCTATTAATTTTGTGATTATACCATCTGAATAAGGAATTGCTAAGAGTAAATAAATTTTAATCTCTTTATTTACATGATATATTTACAAGTTTTTCCCATGTCATGCATATTAAATTGTTTTGTCTGTACAATATCCTATTAGTAATGTAGCTGTTGTGACTTAATCAGGAAAGTTCATTCTTTGCAATAAGGATAAACATAGTTGAAGAGGATTGAGTAAAATTAGGTTCAAAAGACTAGGGTAAGCCTACTCACTAACCCTAGAAATCTAATTCAAGGCTTGTCAACAAGGGTAAGGGAAAGAACCTACTTTATCCTTCCTTGTAGACTAGGGTGGAGGGTTTTTTTTTTAAAGGATAATGAAAATAAAATTCTATACCCACTTGTTCAATAGTTAATTACCATCATCCATAAACATAACTAAGAAGATGAAATTCCATACTTACATTATTATGCATTCAACTAAGCTTTACCAATATCCATCCAAATAAAAGTTCAATCCACATCAAAAAGCCCTCCATAATAGGTCACTTAACGCATCCATCAATAGCCAAATTTAAGAGAAAGTTAAAATTTACATAAATTTTTAGACTTTGTAAGGGATTTTTCCCTGGACCCAACCATGAGAAAAGGAGAGGAAGTGCCTCTCTATTTATAGGGAAGGAGACTCAACTTACTTTTACACTAAAAAAATATGTTTCTAAGTGAAAGCCCCCTAATATAGCATATGGAGAGGGTAAAAAACCTCTTGCTTAGGTAAATAATCCTAAATAACACAATATAGGGCCTTTCCAAGATAAATATATAATTTCTAAATGGCACGAGCCCTCAAATTAATATGTCTCCTCAAATCTAGGAAAAAGGGGATTCAATCCAAAGCATCGAGCCATCAATGGCCCTTCAAATGTCAACACTCCACATAAAATATTCAAAATATCTTTTTCCAAGTGGACAAATAAAGCTCCAATATGGGTATCCTAACCTATAAAGTCCACCAAAATGTTCTCCTTTCTTCATAAGCAATGATTCCAAATATTTTTCCATGGGAGAATGTGGATGAGAAAAAAGGGGATTATTCAAACAAATATCTTGTAGTTCTAGTTTAGGACTGTGCAAAGGGCACCCGATCACTACATAAATCAACTCCATCCAAAACGTGTTTAAAGTCAGCCAAGTTGAGTTTGCTTGTTCAAAATAGACACAAGTTGGTTCTAGGGATTAGTTTGAAGGGCATATGTCCTTAATTTCTTCATGCCAATCATCAATCATATGATATATTAGGTTGGCCAGTTGAATTAAATATGAATTTCTAATGTCAGCACTTCATTACTTATTTCTAGACTCCATATGAATGTGTATGCATATAATCACTAGCCCTATTATTTCCCTTAATCTTTGGTCTACCAGGACACTACGTTCCAGAGCACCTTTGTTCAAAATAATGAACTATCACACCATAGGCCAGTATTGAGATTTTTTTGTCTTAAACCTTGAGTAACTTACGGGTTATCAACATATAAGAATAATGTTCAAGGATGGAAATTGAGATGCAATTTTCTAGTCTAACTTACTCATATGCATTAGTCAAAAGTGTTAGATGATATGCTGGCATACGTTTCATCCATGGATTGTCTTAATGGATCAAAGTTTTACCATCTATAGACCAAATTTTATTTTCAAAACTGTAAATTCAATTGTGCAGCCACCATCCTATACATTAGCATAAGACACATGTTCAACCTATTCTACTAACAAATACTGGATCTTATGCCAAATAGATTTTTGTAAGCACTTGCTCCAATGGATGGAAGACTCCAAACCTAATTTGAACCCAATATCTTACATGTCTTTGCTAATTCTCATGGTACCCGTGTGCACATAATTTGTAGCAATAGTTCCCCTTGTTAATGATGACATCATTAAGCAATGATATACAAATCCAGTTCTAGTTCATATCTCCATTGTTACTACATGCATTGATAAATGATCTATATGTTGGGTATTAGGTGAGATGCGATGCTAAAACACTGCTCCCCATACATCATCATGTATAGTAAGGTCAAAACCGATATATCTTACTTCGTTCGAATATGTGATGATAGGAATCCCCATATTGTCCTTATATTTATTATATGATTGTGACAAAAATGTTATTGATTTTGTCTCACATCTTATAAATGCTTTGATCATTGTGAAGAAAATGATCAGCCAACGTTTGCAAGGCCTTGGTAGCATCTTCAAGTTCCTCATAGTCACAATATGATGAACTCATTTGCCCAATGTATCTTCTCATGTCACTTCTCACGCAATGGTATCATCTCTAGGGCACTTTTCACTAAAGATACATAGATCCTCCATACGAAAGTTACAAAGTAGGATTGTTATAAATCTTGCAAGGACAAAAAAAAGGGGTTTCACATCAGCGCTCCCCGTTCAATACCCAACAGAATTGAGGGTACCAGTCTACAAAAAGGTAGATTTACCTCTGAAATGATGGAAAGGGTTTATCCCTTGCAATAATTTCTCAAGTGAACATTTTGTATATTAACTTGCCACTATGGGTGTCACTACATAAATGAAACCTTTTTTCAGAATTATATAGACATTCCATTTTTTGTCTTCATAAATTGGAAAGTACTGCTAAGCATGTATTCCTTAACCTATTCCTGTTCTGCAGCGTAAATATTCTTTTACAAACATTACCTACAACCTCCATATATTCCCAGGCAATATTGGCAAATGTTTGACAAAATTCCTCAAATTGAGCGTGTTAATTTAACTCGCATAATGACTTTGTATACCCTATCATTTAACTCCACCAAAATGCAACTCGATTCCATTTGAAATGCAACGTCTCTTAACTATCCTCAATTTTGTTGCATTATCCCACCTGCCATCTGCAACGTGAATGCTTGATTGAATTTCATAAAATTTAGTATTTCCGGGCTCTAAGTTTCAAAGGTGTTCCACTTTAACTCACCTACCTCAAAAATTCAATGAATCCAAGATGCACTAAAAAATGACCTACACAAAAGGATCATGTTATAGTGTCATGTTTCTTAATAAAGTCTTGAGTCTATTTGAAATAACATGCATGACAAAGATGATCAACTATGCAAAAATAATATTTCTAGCACAACACTTCTAACTTGTGTCATATCAATGTTTTTCCAACTCTCTCCACAACTCCTGGATGACTGCATGTACACAAAACTAAAAAAGAGATTAATTTGGTAAAAGAGAGAAAGAAATAACTACTTATATCCTTATACTTCTTACAAGAGATATAAATTCAACATCAAGTGTAATAAACTTCTAAATCCACGCAGATGTTAATATGACATTAGCACCAACTACATTTAATATTTTGAATTAAATTAATTCTTTTTTAGAAAGGAAAGAGGGAAGTTTTGTTAATATTATGAAATAAATTAAGGGCACAATAAAAATGCATCCGAAAAGGAGGCATATCCTTCA
>APFE030107995.1:259637-294530 GCA_000404065.3 Pinus taeda
ATAGATAGATAGATATCTATATATATATCATTGTCAAACTCTTCAATCCAAGTTCAAAGTAGAGCTCACACCCAAGTAATATCAGGCCAAGGTTCATCAATCAATCCACATGATCATATTATGAATCATTTATGTCATTAAATTTAAATACATATATTAAGAACAAGTAATATAAGTTTCTACCATACATTCATTGTGAGATCTTTGCAATAACCAATTTAAAAATCATTGCATACTAGCTCCAGTGATAAAATCATCATAAATAACATATTGATATGCATACTACTAATCTTTTCCAAGACAATATTGGTCAATACATTCACATTCTTTGAAACAAGTCAAAAATTACGTAGGGCTCATTGTTCCTTAAATTCCCTTCTCATAGAATTATCTATCATTTTCTCCATGTCTTTAGATCTATCATACTCCTAGTGCACTTTTTGTTTTAGTTTTTGTATCCTACAAGCTCACTTGCATGCACAAGCCTTCCTCTATGCAGATGAGAGGCTCATAGATGCACCATTAATCCTTTCTCCCATTAGCTAGGGCTTGGAATAGGAGAATCTCTCTCTTCTTAGAGCATAACTTCAACAACATCAAATGATCATCTATTCATTCCCTCAGCTACCAAATTAACATTGATGGCACTAAAAATAGTATACTTGCTAGTAAATGAAAAGGGAATTAATAACTTACACATGATCAAAGACTCTGATGGTGTAATTAGATGGGTAAAACATGAACATATAAATCACAATGTGTTCCTGAATTCTATATTGGAAGAGGTAAATGGTTTTGTTGTAGCAGATACAACTGTTGGCTTATTGGGCCATGACCCAGGTTCAGAAGAGTTATTAGCCAAACAAATCTCACAGCTACCGGCCCTTTTGGCAACAACCTATAGAGAATGGACTGAGGTCTCACCCGAGGTAGTAGGGGAGGGTGCTGGAACCAGGTTTCCGCACCCTTGGGATGTCTTGATGTGGTTTGGAGGGGTCACGAACCATTCTGTGGCCTCACGCCACTCTGGATAATTATCGAGCTTTCGCGAAGATCCGCGTGAGTGTACTTGCTTATTAATGAAATTATTACATATTTGATATTTTTAGTACAGTCTGTAAACAAACATTTAACAATAAAACTCGGTGTGTGAAATCATAAAGAAAGATATAAACTGATAGAATAGATGCATAAACCAGAACAAAATAGATTGCGATACTTCAGAAACCATTTATCTTTGTTAAAATATACTGTCCATACAACTAGATTTTCCCTGCGCACTCACCTGCAGGGGTCCATGCACACAGCTGCGGACTCTACCAAGCCTCTATGGACATAGTTGCAAAGCCTCTATCTATCTACCAACACCCTTGACACAGACTTATAGATGCTGCAAGACTTCTTGCTTCATAAACCGATTACATTCTAGATCAAAAATATTCTCTAAAAAATTGACTTCTAACCATAGAGCCTTGCTCTATTTATACATTTCCATGGTCCGCAAACCATAGGCAGGCCGAATCATTTTACATTATTTTTGGGCGAACAACCCTTTGACTTGATTCATTACACTTCGCGCTCCGTGCATCTCATGGAGTCTTTACCATACCTTTACCGAAAATTGCGGGCTTTGAGCCCCAAAATTGTTATGGGGGGCCCTCGCTACCCAACAGGCCCCCGACATAATCATCGTGACTCATCCCGAGTCACTTGGCTAGTGCAGTAATCTTCGCGTGGAAGTCAGTTAGCAATTTCTATGCATCGCTTGTACTCGCAACAAAATCTTCTGCTATCCTCTATACCTATTCTATGTGAGCCACCAATGCATCAGTATCATGTGCAGTTGCTTGTCCAAGATCATATGCTTCCTGCATGTGTGCTAACTTTCCCTTGATGGTTGTGGAGACCGTGAATGCTTCATCAAGCCAAGGCTAGATGCATTCTTTAAGCACTACCTCCTTTTGCCACGCGGTGGCAACCTATGCCTTGAGAGCCTGGGCTTCCTTCATTTTAGCCAATCGTTGCATGATAGCAACCATCTGTGCAGTCCCTCAGAATATGTCATAAACTTTCTGCAACTCTCATGCTTCAGTTTCTACTTGTTGTATGGTTGGGTCTTCCTGGAGGGAGGTGAGCGTAAGGAGGGACTGATCTAATAGTCCCAAGAAATCTTAGACAGTGCAATTTATCATTTCTAGTCTGGCTTGAATTTCTCCACAGTGTTGTTCTCACACATTTGGCAGTGTGGGCAGCTGCGCCTTCAGTCTTAGATCTACAATTTGTAAATTTAATTCCCACTAAGCCTTCGCGGCCTCCTCTTGGGCCGTATGGAATCCTGCGGCCATGTGATGAATCTTGTAAGTTATTGGAAGTTTTGTGAGCATAGCTAGCTCTGGTACCATGCTCCAAGCTTCCATCATGGCCTGTTCCATATCTTGGTTGTCTGTTACCAAGTCATCATGCTAGGGACTGACCTGCTCCAGATTTTCCTTATGCTTCATCAGGGTTTGGAGGACACGGCCTTCCCTGGCATGAAGCTTAGTCGTTACCCCATCCTATAGTTGGTATATGATTTCTCTAGGAAGAGTGGCCAAATTCAAACCCCAACTACACACGTCATCGTTGACTTCTACTAAGACAACTCTTGTTGGCAATGCTAAGGTGTTCATTGTGTGGGTGCACACCATCTGCTCGGCTTCGGCTATGTCCTTTGCTAGATTTAGGATTACCCCACCCGAGGGTCGCACCTGTAATTCCTGCAATTGCGCTTGGATCTCCCCCAACACAGTTGTGTGCTCTGTGATCAGTTTTTCCAATGTACTGATAGGGACATTGCTCATCAGTTTGCTACTGTCAATAAACTCTTTCTCCAAAGCTTTTGTTGTTTTTGACTTTTTTCATGTGTGCGATGATTCCTTGCTGCGCGGCCGCTTGACTTGGGTCGATTCTATAGTATGATCTGTGCGTTCCTGTGTCTCCTTTTCATTTTGCATGTCTTGCTCCGAGGCCATTTTCTGATCTGCCATGATCTCTTCAGCTATCACTTCCTTGGTTGCCTCCTCCTACGAAGCTACCTTTTGTCGTTGACGTGTCTTTTCTGCCAATTGAGTGAGTCGCTGCTAGATTTCCTTTTTTCACTGCTGTGCTACCATTCTTTCTAGTACAACCTTGTCTGGGCCACGCCACTCTAGAGGCCATGTTCCCAATACCTTGTAAATGGCATCGTCTATTGCAATGAACGGGAGCATGACCCATGCTTGCTTTGGATCCTTCTACGCCCAAATATATAAGTTATGCATGTCCGTTTTGAACTCAGCCATGCTTTGCAAATTGTTATATATCGTTTGAGACATCTTTGTTTTGTGAGCGATCTGTGTCCAGATACTCCCCTCCATGAAGGTTAAAAAAACTTTGATTTCACAAACCCTCGCTGTGTCCTTTGTAGCCTAGAGCGTAGTGTACCACACTGCTTCAGGTAGGCTGTCCTCAATGCGAGCAAACTGGCTACCTTGTGGCATTTCTCCTACAACTAGAAGGAGTGATAGTAGCAACCATGCATAATGAAATGTCTTACCTTTGTCCTGTGCTTCCTAACAATTTGTCAAAAATTCGTCGCATAAAAATTGCACCCAGTTGAACTAAAACCCTTCCGTGCACTGCTCCGCAAGCATAATGACAGGAGCTGGCACCTCATCTGTGTGGCATTTCCTCATTAGTTTACTAGCTAGTAGCTAGGTGGTGATTCGCACCCCTCGGTATTTGATGCTTGCTATTACATACCACTGCTTCCGGTTCTCCAACATATATTTAGCCTTCATTTTTTCTGCGAGGCCCACATCGCTACTTGTTCCAGCTATGTTTGTGGGGTCATTCCCTTTGACAGGCAAGTGGGTAATCCAGTGAACTAAATCAACTATGATAGAAATTGACTCCTCCAGCTAGAGATACCCATCATGTACTAGACATAGTAACTGCTGGATAACAAAAATGGTGATGGCCATGTGGTGATTGTGGGGTATCCACCTTAGATTAAATAAGCCCACCTTCTCCACACCTTGTAACCATTTCCGCAGTAGTAATTTGTCTTCGGCCAATTCGGGGAACTTGTTGCTATCTGTAAGGTCCCAATCTTCAAACTTGATGCTCAGAAGTTGGCCTAGTGGTAAACCATCGAACCTTATCTCATCCGGAAGAAGTAGGGTTTGGTGCGTATTCTTTGCAGCATCCAGGTCCTTCAATATCTTGGCCATCCCATTCCATGGGGAGATATATCAAGGTCATGAAGGGATTTGGAAAGCATCCTCTTCATCCTTATCTTGTGTTTCAACCGAGCAATCAAAGCCTGCAAATATTCGTCGTCCTCCTTCATTTCGTTGGTGATTGCTTTTCCATTTTCAGCGACTAATAACTTATTGAATCTCAGCGATACCCTTATTGGCCCCATTGTCTACTTGTTTTTCTGAGGCCTTTGTGTGCGTGGGGATTTTGGAACTTCAGGGGCCGCGACTGCTTCGTCTAGTTCCTGCTGGGTTGAGTATAGCTCTTCTGTGAACTGTGCTCGGGTTCTCGCCATGGTACTCATGGGATGCCTGGTAGCCAAGTGTTTGCTGGTCTTTACTGGTTCAACTCTCGAACAACCCATTGTTAGCAATAGGTTTCGATAGGAACTTGTACTTTTGAATGGATCCCTTCTCTCCGCTTTCAGTTCATTAATAGCGGCTAGGCTATAGATCTTTTCATATCAAACATGGAACTTCTATCTTAATGGCCCTTCGCCCGCTCCCCCCTGTCATAATTTGAATTTCTTGTCATGAATAGTGGTATTAACGGTCACCTCTCGACCTTTCCGCACCGCAACGCAACCATTGTGGCGTGGCTGTGATTTTGTGGACGAATGACTCTGTACCGAACTTGTTTTCTGTGTTGGCTTCCTGCAAACTTGTTTATAGTCCTGAACCTTCTTTCAACTGCTTGGGGCACTGAGGCTGTGCTTGCTATAGCTAGTTAGGTTGTCGCACCCTAGGTGCGATGTGTCAGCTTTCCTGCTAGCCCGGGCTACAAGCACCTTGTGAGTGCCTTTGTAGCCATTATCTCTTCGTGTGCTTTTGTGTGGGGTGTATCCTTCCATAGGTGCGGATGCAACCATGATAGGAGGGTGGCAGCTCGTTCTAGTTCTGTGGGAGACCCGGCCGGGCCTGGTTCCCTTATATGTCAACTCGTGCGACCTACTTCTGCGTCGCCATTTTCAACCTTGCTAATTCCCTCCCCTACTAGCGCGCTTTGCTTTCTTAGCCATGCCCATAGTTGATTGACTTCACGAGGCTTGCTGCTACCCTGCTTATTCCGGGCTCCTTCCTGTCTTATTATTGACAATCTTACCTTCGCCTCCATTTTGTTATAGGCCCATCGAACCCATGGTATCCACATCTTTCCAGTTGGTCGTTTTATTCGGCAGACATAGTTTGTGCTTCCCCCTATTCCCCTCTTGAATTTGTCACGAGCTGCTGGCGAACTAGATTGTTGTAGTGAATTCGGACTTGTGATTGTGATTTGGTTTGGTGTTTGCATAAAATACACCTGTAGCCTACGCTGCAGATGGATGTTTATCCCATTTTTCCCTCCAACCTGTAGGCACACTTTCCTCCGACGTGCAGGCCACTTCCACCGAATCTTTAGGCATGTACCCATCCTTGAGCAATTGTCGCGCATGGTGCGTCCACAGGTGCATCCTGCGGATTTTGTCTCGGATTCGTTGTTTCACATTGGTCAAATGGTTCCTCTGCTTTCATGGCATCCTCACCAGTTGGCTACTCCCTTGCCTCTATCGTTACCCAGCGTAGTGATCTAACCATGATATTACAATTTAGCGTCGTTACCTTATGCAATCGGTTCTCCCATCGCTCAATCTCTTCATCTTAGTCTGATGTGCAGGAACTATTACAGTCCCACGAGATTCTTCCGTCCACTGTCAGATTCACCTAGTCCTAATCTCAAGCTGTGATCTAGTAGATACAGTTCAGTTCCTCATCACTGTCCTTGTTGCATACTGGCTTAGAATAGCACGCCCCTTCAGCTGGGTCTAGCGAACCCACTATGCGGAGAGATTTTTTTTCGAATATCATTTTTCGTTTCTTTAGGTTAATGACTCCATTCATATCTGTTGCCTAGTCTATCCCTAACAATGTAAGATATGGGTTACTCTCATCCACAAATTCTATGACCTCAAAATCAGTTTGTGTGTTTTCACCGTCGATGTCTACTATAACTCCTTGTAGTCTTCCCATAGGCAAGATATTTTTTTGGTTCGCCATCCATAATTGGATAGGAGACCATTGTAGTACGGGCCTGCCCATGCACTCCTAGGTCTGTTTAGGCAGGACATTCGCGTTTGACCCCAAGTCTAAAACGACCCGATCCATCTCATAGTCCCCAATCTGAGTAGTAAATCGCATCTCCCGCCCAATGTGCAAAGTATGCTTGCCTAGTTTCCGAACCATCCGAGGTTCATCCGATCCTACGCACCTAGTTATCAACTCTTGCAATCCCTTCACCGCTTTAGTGTCTCATAGTAGCTTCATGCATGTCTCTAAGAAAGTAGTTAGCATAGAAGTATCCTCTCCAGCTCCATATGATCCTTGCTACCTGAAGTAGAAGCTTTTGCAAAGCTCTTCTTAGCTTCCATAAATGTTTCCTTTGTGCACTCCAAATCAAATTCAGGTTGTTTTTTGGGGGCCTTATGAACCCATGCATCCTCCTCTAGTTGCTTCTCCTTATCTTCTCCTATAGTTGCACCACTTCTTAGCATCATATTCATGTTAGGGTATTCCTCACGCAGTTCAGCCTTCATCATTTGGAAGTTCTGAGTAGGAGTAGCTAGAAGCACCCCTTTTTCCCGCATCTGAGCAATTAGCGTGGGGAAATCGACTACTTCATGGTCAAATTGGTAACATTACGGGCAACAGGCTTTGGTCAGGTTCATGTAGTCATGTAGGTAGTGCCCCGGTCCTCCACAATTATAGTATATTAATTGTCCCTATCTGCGTCTTCACCCTAGTCAGTGTCCTTTGAATCTGCCCCGCATTATTGTTGTGGCTACAGGATCCTGTCCACATGCCTCCATCTACATCTTGTAAGCAGGTGTTCGATCCATCAACAACTCATAACTTCAGCAATTTCTTTCATCATGGCCTATCGTCCTACAAAAGTTGCAAAACAACTGCTGGGGGTTGTCTTAGGTTCTGCAATAGATGACAATTGTCCATGGCATGCTTTCCTCCCACCTGACGAATCACCCACCAGAGTGTGGGCACCGTGCTTGGCCCTACTTGTACCTCTAGTCATAATGGTATTGGTCCCCCCCTAGTACATATTTCGTGAAGAGTGGACAATGATCCTTATCATGGACTTGGCCCTTACATCTGATACACCACACCTTTTCGCGCACTTCTGACCGAGGTGCCTGTCCTTGTTTCAAACTTTGGATTTCTAAACATAGGTTTTGTATTTGTGCATGGATTTGCTAAAATCCCAACTCTATATCCTGTATTGGGGTTTCGTGCAATCTCATTGCAATCTCTAATGATTCGGCTTGGGTTGAGATATTTTGCTATGATAGCGCCATCCTCAGATGTGGTGTCAAAGACGCCACAAACCACACACAGTGCTACACATCCATCATTGTCATGTTAGCCTTGCGGATTGTGCTTTTCAAACTCTCACCCAGATCCCATGGGGTTTCACCAGGTAATATCATGATCTCCTTGAACCCAATGACCAACTACGTCTCTAATTTTGGCCAACTAAACTCTTTGTTCAATGCATCCTGGATCGCCGCTATTCCCACATTCGAATGATCACTTGAGTACTCTATAAACCATGTCAACATGCGGTCCTGCAACGTGCTAACCAGAGTAGCTTTGTTGATGTTATCATATGTTATGCCTTGGGTTTCCCATACGGCCTTTACCACAAACTAGAACTAGCCTGGTTCCTCATTTCCTATGCCTCTAAATACCGACAACTTGTCTGCACTCACGATCCCAACCTTCGGTGGAGGGGGAGGTGGGGTCGGTAAAGATGGATTCAATGTAGGCGAAGTAGGTGATGGTGTGGACAATGGCGGTTTTAGTGGAATGCGCTGCTTAATCAACTGGACTGCAGTTCTCAGAGAGAACCCTGCAAGCTCCTCCTCGCTTTCCCGTGAAATAGAAATCAGAGGACTATTCTCTAATGCTTCGGTTCCTCAGTAGCCTCTTCTGCTCCACGTTACACCGGACATTAATGAATGCACATAATCTGTTTTTTACATAACATCATTTTAATCCAAGTATTCAACGATTTGATATACTTACCTCGTTGTCCTTGGAGAAAGCGCCTTTCTGGTTCACTATAACTCACATTTGTGTCTATTGCAAACTCAGTGATAAACCCTCCTATTATCCAATCGAACCAGTGATCTACCAGACATGTGATTTTGTCTTCAGATGCTTCTAGGCTGTGCACCAATTCGGGAGTCCATCCAATGGGTTGACCTAGCCTGTACCTTCCCACGTTGTTATCTAGCCGCGTGATCCACTCATACAACTCTGTTGAGAATGACGCGAAGAAGATCTTGTGGATCTCTATGTATATGTATCAATCCAACCACCTTTCTTTTGATATCCATGGATTTTTGTTTTCCTGAACCATGAATTCGTGAAGCTTCTAATCCAACCAAACTTCAAGCTCTTTCTTTATAGGGTTCCAGTGTTCCGACATTAGACATCCCTTAGGCAGATCCCAGTTCCAGCGATGGAACCATTTGTTGGCTTATTGGGCCTTGACCTAGGTTCAGAAGAGTTATTAGCCAAACAAATCCTGTAGCTACCAACACTTTCAGAAATAGCCCACAGAGCGTGGAGTGAGGTCTCACCCGAGGTAGTAGGGGAGGGTGTTGGAGCCTGGTTTCCGCACCCTTGGGATGTGTTGATGTGGTAAGGAGGGGTGGCAAACCATTATGTGGACTTGTACCACTCTGGATAATTATCAGGCTTCCGCGAAGATCCATGCGGGTGTACTTTCTTATTAATGAAATTATTACAGATCTAAACTTTTTATTACAGTCTTTAAGAAAACATTTAACAATAAAACCTGGTGCACACAATCATAAAGAAAAATATAAACCCGTAGAATAGATGCATAAACCAGAACATAATAGATCCACGATACTTCAGAAACCACTTATATTTATTAAAATCTTCTGTCCATACAACCAAATCTGCCTTGCGCACTCAGCTGCAGGGGTCTGTGCACATAGCTGCGGACTCTACCAGGCCTCTGCGGACACAGCTGCATAGCGTCTATCTATCTACCAACACACCTGACTCAGACTTACAGACGCTCCAAGACTTCTTGCCTCATAAACCCATTACATTCTAGATCAAAAATATTCTCTAAAAAGATGACTTCTAACCATAGAGCCTTGCTCTATTTATACATTTCCATGGTCCACGGACCATGGGCAAGCCGACTCATTTTACATTAATTTTGGGCGGAGAATCCTTTGACTTGACTCATTACACTTCGCACTCCATGCATCTCATGGAGTCTTTACCATAGCTTTACCCAAAATTGTGGGCTTTGAGCTCCAAAACCGTTACACGGGGCCTTTGCTACACAACAACAACCATCCTCCAAAATTTTTCCTTAGCCTATTTTGAAGCCTCCCTACCAACCTTACATAGCACTTTGTCTTGCTTTGTCATGTACTCAAGCTTCAATGTTTTCCTCACACAAAGGCAACCTATCGATCACAATTGATCCATTCCCCTCACAGGCTTCTCATCTAGACTCCAACTACAGGCTAAGTAGCATCCCCTTGAAAATTGTTCATTTCTGGAGGAAAACCCGCCTTCCCTCAAGGAATTGCACAATCCTCTCTTATAGCTTGCTGGGCTCCAGGATTGTACAATCGTGCCAGCTAACCCTCCCAGCAAGATTTGTCCAAATTTTCCCAGAAGTAGAATGTTCAGCCCAAGATTTGTGCAAATATGGGAAAAAATTAGCTGCTCTACACAGAAATTCCATAAATCACCTCAGCAGTCAGCCTACCTCCCAGCGAGAAATGTGCACTTTTTCTCCATCAGTCGAGCAGTCTCTTGCATGTGGAGCTGTGTTGACCGGTTCCCTCCGGGACTGAGCAAAAAAGACTTGCATGCATGGGCTACTTCTCCCAAGGTAGCATGCAAAGGCATCCCTTGTTTCAAGGATCTATGTTTTGCAATTGGAGGTTACATGCAAGGAGAAATTCTGAAACCTCCCACCAAGTGTCGCTTCCTCTAGATTCGTGGCATGCCCGTCACAACCTCGATGTTATCAAAACTCATCAACCGGATGCTGCAAAGCTCATTTCTCACATCAACCTTGGATCTCTGACATCCCACATCACATCTAGGAGCAGTCACACATTCATCTTAGTTGTATTAGGGTAAGCCCGCTTCCCATGCCTTGTGCTACATTTATGTCGGTTTTTATGTTTTCACTTGTCGGAGTACTGTTTTCTTGATTTCTTTGAATGCTTGTTGTCGCTTACATATATACTAGCTTGTCCTAGCTCTATTTCAGTTTTCATTTCTATCTCACTGTTGTTGCATGCATGAAACTATTGTGCATGGGTGTTTGCCCAATCAGTGAACTGCTTCACCGACATGCAGGTTGATCTATTTGTTGAATCATTCATTCATGTTTTTCATGCAATATTAATCACTTCTACTATCACTTAGTGTCACCATGCATTTATTGTCTTAGTTTCTTTCAGATGCCCGTCAGTAAGTCTAGCCAGCCTTGGCCCAGAGTCTGCCTTCACCGAGGCTGCATTACACAATCTGGGGAAGGAAGGTTCACCTTCCTCTCTAGATTTGTGCATTCCTACCTAGCACTAGCCTCTAGGACTATTTTGCACATTTTTGGAGGACACTGGCTGCTTGGCCCAAGAAATTGTGCAAATCTCTCCCTGGGCCAACAGTCCTTCCCGGTTGGAATTCCACATTGCACAATACCATTAGTCAACAACCAGACTGGACTGTGCATTGCATAGTTCTAGTAGTCAGATAGTCTCCCAGTAGTCAAGACTGTGCCTTGTGTAGTGTTAGTAGTCGATCTCCTAACCTCCCACCCGAAATTGTGCAACCTTCATGATCATTCACCTACGTATGTTGCAAGTCAGTTCTCATGTGCATTTTGGTTTTCCACTGATAGATTGCTTTCCATGAGTGTCTCCATGTCTCAAGGTATCGCAGGTGTTCATCTACCTCTCAGTAGTATAGGTACAATGGTTTATAGGAGAGCAGAGACAAAGACACCGTTCAGAGCAAACTTGGGCATACAGTCGATCAAGTGTCTATGGACTTGCCTATAGACAAAGACATCAAGTTTTTTGTAGACAAGGACATCAAGGTAGGATAGCAGTAGCATCACATTGAGCAACATCGTGAACAATAGTTGAAGACAACATACCAAATGCAATGAATGCAAGAGGAGGGTTGTTGAAAACACAGAGGTGGAACAAGGTTGCAAGCTCAAGTAGATCCATTGATGATGAAAGCAACTTTAGAGACTCCGGCTATGAGGTGACGACATGACATCAATATCGTGTGAGGATAGAGAATTGAAGAAAGAAGGAGTTGCATGTTCTAAAGCAGAAATTCAAGGAAGAACACGAAGTTGCACAGATAGACGAATGAGTTGCAGCAGGATCAAGAACACCAGTGGGTGTATCGTGCACTCACGGATGAAACTGTGCTTGTACAGGTTAATGATCCATCCCAATAGCCAACACAGAGTAGACATGGTGAGGAGTGTTGGTGATCGGATGTAAGGGATTCAACATCATGCATGTCATTGTGCGAACGCATGCAATCCAACCCATTCAACACACTCACCAAGGCGAATACAAGAAGTAAGTCCAACTGGAGCTGAACATGTACTTTAGCAAGTCGATGTGCATGACCACCAACACACATTTGAAGATCAACACAGACACTATGCATCAATGTGTTTCTGGGTCAGCCACACCCAAGAAGACCATGCACATGTTAGTAGACAAGTTAGATGAATGGGCCGAACCAATGCACCGGTTGCAATGGAGGCAAGAGTTCGCTTCAGTAAGATGCCACCATGAGGTGCATACACACCATGACAGATGACCAAGCTTGCCATCAACTCACCGTCTTCATCATCACAAGCATGTCAAAGAGTTGGTCTCACCACATCGACCGAGTGCCAGTGATGACTTGTAAGGCTTGCTCAAGCCATGTTGTCTCACATGAGTACATGTGCATTGTAATGTTGAGTCATGTCAAGTGTAAGTCAAGTGTCAATAATTGGATGTAACAGTCATAGAGTAGGTGAAGGGTCATGAGGATAGTTGAACTGTCATAAAGGGGAATGTCAAGGGTTACCCCAAACTTTGCTATAACTAGAACCTCATAACTCATTTTACAAGATTTTGGTTATCCAAGCTTCTACTAAGACTATTTTGAAGAAGGCTTGGATAGTATTGTAATGCACCTTAGCTTCTCCACTGCACAGAGCTAGTACATCTCTTTGGAGGAGTAGGTGGATGTGGCTATAATGTTCCACTTTTGGGGCTAGCAGGTTTACATGGATGTATTGTATGATTGTGACTTAGACTTCTTTATATAATAAGAGGCAACACATTTTCATGCATATGTTGTTATTGTAGTTGGAGTGCTACATTGCTTTAATGATATGTGTTGTTCAACTTACGTACTTGTGTATGAACTGATTCACGTCCAAATATATGAATATTGTTTTTAGTGTGTTGTATATGTTGTGAATGTTGTCACCGTCTACGTCGATTACTCTGACGGACATCAAACAAACCTTTCACTTGAACCTTGTTATAACAACCGTCACTCTCGTCTCAGACTAATCTGTGATTGTTTTACGTGTTATATTACCGTGTATGATGTGACTACCGCATCTATGTGGACTGCTCTACCGGAAGTTGTGCATGTCCTTTGAGTTGTGTGTTCCTAGCTGAGTTGGGACTAATCGCCTTCATCCTAGAACTCACCTTCACCTCCTTCCCCCTTCGAAGTGTTGGAACCTCTCATACACCTTCCTTGACTCACTGCATCAATCACAACCTTACTACTGACAAAGTTATCTTACTTTCCTCTCTGCGACATCGTGGTTAAGGCATTACCTTACGACCCACTTTTAGGACTCCTACACCAAACGGTCTAAGGTCTAATTGGGACTTCTTACCGAGGATATCCCCTTGACATGTTAGCGGGTCGAGCATTGTCAATAGGTTTGAGAGTGTTCTACAACCACTCTTCTCTTCAACATGTATACAAGGAGAGAAAATGGAACTTGATGGTCTACCCAAAGATAGAATTATGATGCATTATGGTAATTTATTATGATAGAAAGAGAAATAGGGACATTTGAAATATTATCACCTTCATTTTCATAAAGCAAATAGTGGAAGCAAGAGATGTTACTATCTGAAATATCTCTAATAAAAAATGACTCTTTATCAAGTTTGATCATATTATTTATTTTATTATAAATATTATTTTTTTCTCAATAAAGACTAAATCTATTAAGTGAAATATAGTACAATCAGGAAAAGCAAAAAAACCGGCAGACCGGAAATGATGGATTCATCAACCTCAGTCCCGGAGGAAAGATACAAACACGGAGCTATAGGAAGAGCAAGAGACCGACAGACCGGAAATGATGGACTCATCAACCTCGGTCTTGGAGGAAGGATACAATCTCAGAGCTATAACAGAAGATTCGAAAGCAAAGACTGACTATCAGGCTATCACCCCAGTGGGTCAGAAACTGCACCACAATGTTTTTTCCCCTTCTTTTTGTTAACTTTTGTCCATCCATCATGGGGAGAATGGGCTAGGACAACTTGAAGACTGGAGTTCTCTATCTCCGGGGACTCCTTCTCTGATTCGGAGGATGAAGTCTCATGGGGACATTTTTGGGAGCTAGCTGTGACATGGGCGTGCCCCATATTGTCCGGGGGCGGAACCATTAGCTCAGGCGTCTGATCTGGTTATGACTCACTTTCCTCTTTTTCCACACTTGGGGAGCGGGAGCTTCCAGCTGGCAGCGGTGGACAGGGAGCCCAACGCTTGGGCTTGGAATGAGCGAAGAGGCCCCTTTTCATTCTTGCTGACAGCGATGGGCAGGAGTTGTGCAGGTGCCCTGTTAGGTGACAATGGTGGCATCAGAAGGCAGTGTTTTCGTACTCTATATACTGGGTCCAGACAGAGTCCTTGATCTTGAGATTGATGTATTCTGGCAATCCCTTCCTTAAATCAAGCTCCACACAAACTCTGGCATATGTATAGAGCCCTTGCCTCTCTCTCTGGTAATCTCCTGTTAGAAAGCGACCCAAGGCATTGCCTATTTGCTTATATACTTCTGTGCGCCATAGGTGAACTGGGAGATTTGGGAGTCTGATCCATACCGGGGCTATAGTGATGACTACTGAAGCTGGATCAAAGTCTGGAAACCATGGAGTTAGGAAGAGGCCAGCTGAACCCATGAACCAAGGGCCTTCATCCAGGGCATTGTAGCAGTGCTCGAGGTCATCGAACAACACTATAAAATATCCCTTTACACAAAAATAAACCTTGCAACGTTCAGTCCAGTTGTCCTTGATCCAGTCATAAAGATCCTGAGAGCGCGGCCAAAGCCCATTGAATCTGCAAATGATGGCCCTTTCAGCGAATTTCTGGGTGTCGTCTGCAAGATCAGGGTAGGAGATCTCAACAGAGGGAACTTCCTCCAATTTGTCAACCAAAAAAGGCTTGGGTTTGGGAGGTTCCGGGGTTGCTGGCATCTCAGGGCGGACTGCCGCTTTGTAGGAGTTTGGAGGAGCAGAAGAGGACTGCCCTGCAGCTCCTCCTTTCAAACGAAAGGAGAACACTAGAGAGTTGTTGCTCTGTATGCTGTAAGAAGAGAGAGGAAGAGAATCTTCGAGCTGTTTACCTTGAAAGATAAGTCTTTGAAGGGCTGAGGGGATCCCTAGCCTATGCTCCAGATTAGCTTTGAGATTTTGTACCAGATCTGTTGGAATTACCCATTGCATGATGGTTTTGCCAGAGATCTGTGCTATTTGAATCTGAAAGGGAGCAGAGGAATCTTTAGAAGATTTCTGGAGCAGCTTGGGGCCAGAGTCTTTTGAGTCTTCCACATCTTGACGTCGGGGATTCCGCAGGTGAGAGGAAGTCTTATGCCTGAGATATATTTTTCCCCCACGCAGATCTGCCTTGAAGGGATCTGTGGATCCCCTGTAAAAAAGCTGCGTTAGGGTGAAAGAGGGCCAGATCTGCGCAGTTGAGAGGAGAGAAATCCTTAAGCGTCGACTTTGTGCTCGGATATTGACTAGATCACAGGGATCTGAGCCAACACTGCGATGATTCCTTTGCATGTCAGGTATTGTGTGACCTCTTCTCAATAGCTGCCTATTCCTTCCGATCTGTTGCCTGGGAGCTGTGTAATCCTAGATCTTGTTCCAAACAGTTAGATCCGGCCAAGATCTACAGTGTATGGCTCTCAGATCTAGTAGATCCAACTCCAGATCTGGCACCTTCCCGGTCTTGGCAAACTCCTCCGCAGCCTTGACCCCCTTATGGATCAACAAAGTTAGCGACAATCAGATCAGGGCCATCGCCTGGACTCCAATCAAGAGCCCTTTCAGTACACCACTAGTACTCTTGTAGCGTTTCCCCCTTCCAAGCGAACACCGCAGCGCTGTCGGTGTCAATAGCTGTGGCGGCATGGTCCTGCGTGGAGAAAATGTTGGAGGAGCACCATCTCACTTCAGCACCCAGAGTTGTGAGGGTCTCAATGAGCACCGCGGTCTGGATTGTCATGTGAAGGGACCCAGAGATCCGAGCATCCTTAAAGGGCTGAGAGGGGCCGAACTCAGCTCTGCAAGCCATCAATCCAGGCATCTCAACTTCGGCCATCTCCGCCCGCAGAAGCTAGCTGTTCATTTATAAATATTAAATTCATATCTCCATCATTAAAAAGATACCCATTCTCTCAACAAACAAGTAGATTTTTTCTTTCTTTAATGTAGTAGATTTCATTAAACTAGAAAAACAATTTCATATCTAAATTATCTAAAAATATTAAAATACTTAAATTAAAAAGATATTAAAAATTCTTGAAAAAACAAATAAAGAATATAATTCTAATTTTTTTAAGAAATAAATAAAAATTTAACTAAACAATAATACAATTTAACTATGCAATCAATATTATACTTAATGATTATCATATCTTTAAGTAAAATATGAATATCTTTTGTCTTTTAAATTAAATTATATGAGATTCACGTTGTTTCTTATTTATTACATCATTTATCATTGTTTTTTTTTTTTTTGTAAATCGGTCTTCTATTGATAAGTGTACATCATTAAAAAATGTAGGTAGTCTCAACCCAACCAAGTTTGCTGACTAATGCTAGTAACAAGTGACAGTAAATAAAGCATCATAAAGTAGCAAAGACCACAATTGAAAGGGCCAGAAGCACTAGAAGACAAGAAAGATATGTAAAACACCTGATATCATATCAATTGTCATAAGTGGTAGAGGCTAGGTTGTTTGGGCTATTCTAGGAGGTGGAGGAGGGCAGAAGGCGCATCGCACATGCTCTTCGAAATGGGCCATCCAAGCCTCCAGCTTTTCAAATTTCCTAGAGAGTAGATTCTGGCCGCCCTAGACCTATTGGGAATCATGATTTCCCTTAGACCAAAACCTGCAGGTGTTAGTCAACCTTCGCATCACTAGAGATAAGAATCCACGAGAAGTGGTTAGTCCATGTCATGAAACATAGGGGAGCGTTGGTTTATCCAATGCCCAACAATATCACCCATGACGCGAGTCGGGTGTGTATCAAACTCATGACCTACACTCTGATACCACTTTATATTTATGATTGGAAAATACTAAGGGGCGTGTGAATCAATATTTTAAATTCTTCTTTTATGCTCAACTTAATCTTATTCTTATGCAGATAATGATTTATGTTTGTGCTCAAAAGTTATTGAATTTCGTTTGTAGATTTCAAGGAAAGAGGTTTTCATATTTGTTTACCAAAAATTCAAAGCATTCACAAAACATGCAAGAAAACACATGAATACATCTGATATAAGTGGAAACCTTGAAGGGAGAAAACCATGAACTTTAGGCTGAAAGTGATGTGAAGGAAAGATGCTACTCCTTTTTACACCAGAATTGCTTTGTAGGCTCCAACCTACAAGAGGCTCCTACCTCAAAGGAAGCTCCAACTCCCACAAGCTTTTTGCAAGCTACAAACCACAAGAGGCTCCTACCTCAACAGGCTATAACCTATTCTTTTTTAAACTGCAACATAGAAAAAAATAGAAATTTCTCAAGTCACAAATGTTGATTAGCTCATATACAATTCTATTGTTAAGTTTTATGTTGAACAACTTCTTATTTTCACTCTTCTTCTCCTCTACGACTGCTCATCCATTCTCTGATGTAGACTCCTTCTATTCAAAAAAAATCTTAAGTTTCATTCCACAATGTATGTTTTATAAGCAAGCCCTCTTGGTTGTTTGTATTCTTTGGAGGAATACGAAATGAAGCATAGTCTCTTGGACTTCCAAAAGTGCTCAAAAGCTTGTCTTTCCATTTTCAGTTCTAAAAAGTATTTGTAATATAAAATAGCGATGAACTAACAACTCATTCAATAATAATTACAAGAGATAAATTAAATTTGGATTATCTACATTTTCTATTCAAACAAATTTATGTATTTCAACTTTTGTCTCAATGTTTAGCCTTCACATTGATTAGCATAGCCTTTGCACTTCAAATCACTTTCAACCTTTTATATTCAACATTCAACATTTATGTACACTTTCCATTCAACATAAATTATCACCAATGTATTTAGTGACATCAATAACATTTATCAACATTAATCAATCAACTTAATCTTGACATCAATGACAATATTTCCAAAAATCTCCCCCTTTGGCATTGATGGAAACTCAATCGTCCTCCTCCTTTTGTCCTGAAATATATTTCTCCTTGATGGCCATAAATTTTTCTTGCCTCCCCCTTTGACATGAACGGAAAGGGGTTATAAATGTCTTGTACCCTCTAAAAGCATCCTTAGTGTAGTTGTCATCATTTCATTAATGATCTATAACTTGCAATGTCTTTTTCAACATAAACAATGTTGATACTATCATTGAATGAATGCCACTGCAAATTGATTATTAGAGCTCTTCCATATTGAATGAATAATGCTCCAAAATGAACACTGATCTATATGACATATAAAAATTGAAAGAGCGGTTCATAATATTGTTGTGAGAACACTCTGTAAAATATTGCAAAAACATTATTGAGAGAACACTTTACGTAACCATCCTCAATTATATATTCGGCAAGAATAGAAAGAGCAAAATTTAGATCCAATATTATAGTGTCAATTTTTTGAAATGAATATCAAGCTTGAGTAACACAATAGTCCTTTAAAGTCTTGTTTGGCATAAGTAGGCTCAATGAAATTAGCTTCAAGTAAACTTCTATAAGTCTACATCATAAGGACTTCAACAATGTTGCTTCTATAAGTCTTTAAGGGTATTTAAGAACATGATTTTCCAGTCAATTTCAACAAGTATCTGTCAAAGGACTACTCTAAGATCTCCAATGACTTCTTAAAAAAATCCTCAACATATGATTCAGGTTGGTCTCACGAGGTTGCTTAAGGGGTTTCCAATCTTATTTCAAGGCTCCAAAGATGTCTTCAGGGAATGCTCTAAAAGTGTCTTCAGAGATGTCTTCAACAATGTTTTGAGTCTAAAAGGTGTTCAAAAAGAAACTCTAACACAGATTTAAGTCTGCACAAGTGTTCAAAGGGTAGTTCTAACAAAACTTTAAATCTCCACAACCATTCTGCTCCTATTATAATTTCCAGTCAGCTCTACCACAATTGAGCCTTCAGTTCTGCTTAGATAGAACTCTTTGTTAAGTCATGAATGAAACTTTGGACAACCAAAAAGGTAGGCAATAAACTATCTCAGAAGTCTTGTAAGAAAGCCAAAAAAATTCCTCAAATGAAAGCTTCAGGAGGTCTGAAAGCTCTCCTCACTTCTTACGTGGCCCAATTTCTTTTACACTAAATTTCTTCATGAAATCATCCACCAAATGCTTTAACAAAACACAAAAATCATCCACCAAATGATTTAACTACTCATAAAATGGTTTTGAGTTGTATGGTGACTTGAACTCAGTCCAATGGTGGCATAAATCTATTCCATCATAAATAAATGCAAATAGTTTGCCATGTTTACCTTTTGGATGAGAAATTGAAACCAACGTGAATATAACAAAGCAGAAAAAAATGACATTTAGATTCTATGTGAATCATTGAAGCCTATGTCAAGAGAAAAAAAATGTATTCTTCACTTTGTTATCTTGAGAAAAACCTTAGTGTCAAAAATGGCATCGTTGGCAATCAACATCTATTAGCGGGCACCTTCATTCATTAGGTTGCACCAACTCAAGAATACGTAGAAGTACCAAAGGCAATTCACAAGGTTGAAGAATACATGCAATTCTTAGGTTCGATAGTAAGCATCAAAAGGTGCTATATCAATGTCCCCTTCAATGTCGCCATCAATGTGCCTGTCAGGGATTGGTAGCAATTGAAACTCTATTAAATGAGGAGACAAATTGCAATATAGAGTGTCAGTATTCTATATTAGTGCAAGTATCTTGAGAACAGGCGAGTACTAACTATTTCCTTTGCTCACATGAAACCTTCTTGCATCAAGACTGGTTAAAAGATTTCGTGTTACACAATATATCATATCATTGTTACATTAAGTTTGATGGAGGAAAGCGTAACAAATAAGATGATACCATAACACAAATTTCATATAAGCGTAACATAAGATATCATATCATTGATACCAAAGTGGCTCCAACAAAATATATATAATGCTAGAAATAATAAGGCACAAAATACATATTATAAGGCACAAAATAATAAGGTTGCTCCAAAGGAAGTGATAACGCTGCTCAGAAATAATGCTGGTCCACCGAAAATAATAACATTGTAAAAAAATGATAACGTTGCTCCACCGAATAATATGTGACAATGTTCAGGGAATTTCAAAAATCGTTGTGTAAACCATTTATATTTCCAGAACATTAGGAAAGCTTCTCTTTCAGCACCATAACCTCTCTGCATGAACATAATCCATTATCATTGTATTTAACGTTGTCATCACTTCCATTTCTGCATGAATATAAAAGTAGGGCATAAAACCTAATTTCAATGTTCGGTTGGAAGCCCATCTCTTTAATTTGATGGAAAATGCTTCTTGCACGCTGCAAATAGCCCTATTTGCATGTGAAATTAATCATAATATTGTGTGTAAAAACATTCGGAAGAATCTCACTGCCCATTGTGTCGGCAAGGAACTTCCTCACTAAGTCCCCACGATTGGATTTCCAAGAAATATATAGAAGCATATTACAAACGTAAATAGTGGGAACAATCCTAAACTTCTTCATTCTATAAAAAACTTGAGAGTCCTCTTCTAGCATCTTAGATTTAGTGTAAGTCCTCAAAAGGGCATCGAACACTTTGGAAGGTGAATTGCATGCCCTTTGTTTTACCCTCACCATGTTAAACAAGTTTGGACTCCGATGTTCACATTTTTGTGCGGTCATAAGACTCTTGAGGACCTCTTGGGCATGGTGATACATTATTCCCTTGTAGAGTATGTAGGTAATCATGCAATGCGACTTTGTAGTATGATAAAAAAACTTGCTGTTGGCTTGCCCATTTGAGGAACTTATGAGCCAATGAGGCTTCTTCTCTTAGTGTCACAAGAACTTGAGATACATGAAGAGGGGCCTAAATGGATTTCAGTAGTGTGGAGGCCCATAATTCATTCCAATACTCTTCTTAGACCATTGCACACACATTTTTTTATCAATGTATCTTCATTGCCATCTGAAACCCTAGGGGTGATGGGAATGTTGTTTTTGTTTGAAAACACACAAAACTGAATCTTCAATTATGTGACATTTTTATTTTCCACCACTTCCATTTCTGCATGAATATGAAATTAGGGTACAAAACCCTAATCTCAACGCTCAATGTATATCATCATTTTCTGGGCAAGCGTTTGGTCTGTTTTGCTTGGAATATAATGTTCCTTGGCATATAAAGTCTGCATACCATGTACTAGAGGTTTTTGTAGGTCTAATGCCCTTTATCTTAACATACAATTGTAATGATTTTTGTAGCATCAATATATGTCGTCAATGTCATACTGTTTCAGCTATTCTCAATCACAGAGATTGTAACGTCTAACATTATTTTCCAAGCCAATAATAGAATGCTTCAGTATAATTGATTCTGCCAATGACCGTTGCACACTAAATTCTTATTCCTTATCACTGCTAAACCCAACGGATGTACCTCAGTGTTGCACACAATTTGTAACGCTCTTCAACCAACTATTCATTCACTACTATTTCAACTGATGAATCCACCCTATCCATGTTGTTGCATTTAATCATGATGTAAAACTGACACTATTCAACACATATACTTCATGCTCCCACTCTTGTTCATGTGTTACATTCCACTGTCCTCATCTTTTTTTATTTTATTTATTACCATTTGAGCTTATCCAATTCCACTGAGCATACAAGTATTCATTCTTTAAATGGATTAAGTCTCTTCTTGCTTTGTCTTTTCATGTTCTTCAGGTTGTCCGATTATATTGACATTGCGATCTATGTAAACATTATTGATTTTCAGAACCCATTAGAGATGGCACTGCTCGAGAATATCAAATTTCACCAAGTTCATTTCTGTATCCAATGCAACAAGAGATCAATGCATTTAGGTCTTTATTTCTATTTGAAAATGCTTAATGGTTTTCTTTCAGAGTCTATATTTTCTGAAATGTGTTCATTAAGTATGGATTTTATTGACTTGTTCATTTGCTTCAAGGATCTACACATAGTATTATGCTAAAAAAAATAATATTTTTTTAAGAGATTTTGAGAATAGCCTTTGCCTGATGTTATTCCCTTTTCTGGAAGAAATTTGTCATTATGATGTTGAGAACCTACTGATATTGTTGATTTTATTAGACCTAGAGATGAGATCTTGATGCGTTGTTCCTATGAGCATGTGGATTTCCATCAAAAAAATTAATTAGTTTAATGTTGTCGAAACACTTCTAGATATTTCTTCTTTTGATAGCAGATCCATCTTACATTCTCAGGCATTCACCATTTGCATTCAAATATTTGTGTTCATAATGATAGTGTTGAAGGATTTTGATAAATACTAATGACACAGTGAAATTGGTACAAAATTTGATTAGTTGTTGAGATAACAATCTTTCACATGGAGAGTGCAAATAATAAGGTTCAGATGTAGATCTCATGATGCTTCATGATGAATGGATCTATAAACCAACCATACAAATATATATATTTTTCTCCTCCGCTTGATGGAAATGTCTTTTCTTTTGCTTCAAATTTTGTATTTGGATGGCTCTCAAGTTTTCATACATCATATTTTTAACGGGAATCATTAAAATGTACATTCATGGAGTTAGAAAAATGAAGAATTTTTAGAAACATTGATGACAAAATTATACAATAACTTATGCTTAACCTCCAACATGATTTAAATAGATATCCAATTGTCTTAGCAGTACTAGTGCTATGTCTACTTGAAAAATTTATTTACATGTTTATGCATCTGATATATATATATATTATATAATATATATATATATATGTAAGGGGAAAAAATTCATTGAAAAAATGAACTTTTTGAATGGTGAACCTGATTGATGTTGATAGCTCCTAGAGAACGTGACTTGATGTCCCACTTTAATGATGCTTTTGTTGTTTATGCTTCTTTAACTTCTTAAAATTCTTGAGATTATCATAAGCTTTGTGTTCCTTTTCATTACTCCTTATTTCTCCTATAATCTCTCCCTTAGATCATGCTCAATTTCATATACTTTGCATTATTTTAGGTTCTCCTTTTTAAGTCATATTAGTGAAGAGACTCTATAGGTATTATCCCTAGCTTGATTCTTATATATTCAAATGGTTCTTTAGCAAGGGATTTTGTCAAGATGTCTGTTATTTGTTCCCTTGTGGGTATGTACTCAATCTTCACTATTTCCTCAGCCACTTGTTCTCTAACAAAGTGGTACTTTATAGGGATATGTTTAGTCTTTGAATGGATCACATGATTTTTTGAAATGTTTATTGCACTTGTATTGTCACACTTGATAGATATAGTTTCATTAAAATTTACTTTCATGTCTGGTAGTGTTTGTTTCATCCACAATACTTGTGTGCAGCATAGTACAACTTATATGTATTCGACTTCCGTGGAAAATAGAGAAACTAATGTTGATTTTTTTCTTTGCCAGGCCACCAATTATTATCCTAGGTATAATGCACCATCACTTGTACTTTTTCTCTCATCCACAAAATTCACCCAATCTCCATCTATCTACACTATCAAAGTAAAATCCTTTCCTTTCGAATACCATAGACTATAGCCTATAATTCCTTTCAAGTACTTGAATATTATTTTTGTCGGTAACAAATGCCTTTATTTGTGTGCTAATTGATGCCTTTCTACTAATCCAACTTTCAACATATTTTTTCGAGAAGCTATTAGGTATAACATACTTCCTATAATATATCTATATTGGTTTTGATCTACATCAGGTGCTTCATCATCTACACATAGTTTATGTCCCATAGTCATGGCGGTTGAGACAAGATTACAATCTTCCATTTGGAATCTTTTGAACATATCTCTTAGATATTTATCTTGAGAAATGAGTATGCCTCTAGGGTTTTTTAGGATTTGGAGCCCTACGCAGAAGGCAAATATTCCAATCATAGACATTTTGAACTCGATCTTCGTCTCTTCAGCAAACTATTCTACTAGATGATGTTTATTGTTGCTAAACATAATACCATCCACGTACACAACTATAATTAGTAACTTAGTTCCATCAGCCTTTATGTATATATTACTATCAAATCCTCCTCTCTTGAACACCTATTTTTGAAGGTACTTGTTTAGTCTAGAGTACCAAGACCATGTTGCTTGTTTAAGACCATACAGTGGTTTCTTTAACCTACAATATAATTAGGCTTATCTATCAATGAAAAACCTTCAGGTGGTTCCATATAGACTTCTTCCTCAAGATCACCATTTTGGAAAGTAGATTTCACGTCCATTTGACACACCTTGAAATCATTGTAGCATGCAAAGGAAAAAAACATTATGATTGCCTCTAATCTCACCAGTGGTGCAAAGGTCCCTTCATAATCAAGTCCTTCTATTTGTTAGTAACCCTTATACACAATTTCGGATTTGTTTATAACAACTTGACCCTATTCATTCATCTTATTTTTGAATACCCATTTTGTTCTAATGATATTCTTTCTGACAGGTCTTGGTGTTAGCTCCCAAGTCTTGTTCTTCTCAATTTGGTCTAATTCCATGTTCATAGCATCTATCCAAATTTTGTCTTTACTTGCCTCCTCAAAGTTCTTTGGCTCTATCTCTGAAAACATGGCTATATGAACTTACTTTAATTTTTATGCTAGTTCCCTCGTTTGTACTCCACTTTTATCTCCGATAGTTTGACTTTTAGGGAAATTCTTTTGAGTGTATCTTGAAGGTCCTTTTGGATGAGTCTCAGTATCATCTAATTCTTCATCTTGTACTTCATTCTCCTTACTGATATGATGATGATGTTCAGAAGTATTGATAAAACCTATGTTCTTATTCTTATTGGGTAGCTCTTCATCAACCTTTACATCTATGCATTCCACAATCTTATGCAGTCTTTTATTATAACACCTGTATCCCTTACTTTTTGAAGAATATCCAAAAAATATTCCTTCATCAAATTGACCATCAAACTTTCGCAGCTTTTCATCATTACCTTTGATATAACATTTACTTCTGAATACTTTAAAACATTTGATTGTTGTTGGTTTCCTGTGCCAAAGGTCATAAGGTGTCTTATCACAATTTGGTCTAAGATGTGCCTTACTGAGAATATGTATTGGTGTATGCACTGATTCTGCCCAATAGGTTTGAGAAACGTTTCTTTCTTGCATCATGGCTCTAGCTATTTGTTGAACAAACCTGTTTTGTTTCTCTACAACTCCATCCTAGTGTGGTGTGTCTATAATCGTATATTGTTGTTTTATCCCAAATTCATTACATAGGTCTGTAAACTCATCTGATGTAAATTCACCTCCTCTCTCTGACCTTATGCACTTTATCTTGCACCTTGTTTGATTTCTGGCGATTCCTTAAATGTTTTAAATTTATCAAATGATTTTGACTTATTTATGATAAATTCCACCCATGTTAATCTTGAATAGTCATGTATTACCAACATGAAATATTGTTCTCCTCCTAGTGCTTCTGTTCTAGAACTCCCTCACAGATCCATATGAACTAGCTGTAAGGGCTTACTTGATAGTTTATGTTTGACTTTGAATGATGTTCGTGTTTGTTTGCCCATTTGACATGGCTTACATATAATGTTTGGAGGCCTTCTTATTGTTGGTAGATCTCCAACTGCTTTCTTCTTGATGAGTTTGATGATGTGATCAAAGTTGAGATGCCCCAATCTCCTATGCCATATCCAAGATTCATCTTGTTTTCTGATTTAGCATTCCTCATTCTCTTCTTTCAAAATATATAAATTATTCTCAGTTTGAACTCCTTTAGCCAGAACATTCCCTGTAGATGTTGACCTAATTTCACAGTCTTAAGCTCTAAAAATAACATCACAGCCTTTGTCACACATCTAACTTACAATCAACAAGTTATGTTTTAGACCATCTACAAATAGTACATCTTGAGCCTTTCCCCTTCCATTGTTTAGACTGACTATACCCTTTTCTCTAATTCTTCCTACTTCATCATTACGAAATGTGACATTTCTAGTTTTATTTTCATTTAGGGAAACAAACTTGATTTTATCTCCTGTCATATGTCTAGAGAAACCATTATCCACATACCATTTATTGTTTTGATCTTGAGCATACAAAACTAAGTCACACTTGCCAAGTTTTTTTTCTTCTACCTTCTTTCTCCATTGCATGCATCCAATTATTTTAGACATATTTTGAGATGTTAATATATTTTCTTTAAGCTTACATTCATATGACTTGTGCCCAAAGTTGTGACAATAGAAACATTCAATGAAATCAAGGAGTGGAGAAAATGTATTTTTTTCTAGATTCATATTTGTTTTAATGTTCGTGAATCCATTGTTTCTCATCTTAAAATTCCCAAAGTAAATTCTTCTGACATAAGCTCTACAATATATGGCTATGTCCAAATTTCTTACAACAATAACAATATCCATAAAACAAATATCTGTACCTGGTAGCGGATGTTGTTTGTGAATTGACCAACTTGACATTTGATAACCTTGTCTTCTGAAGATGTGTGGTTTCTGATAGGTTGTGTATTGATTGTTCATTTCATTTTCCTTTTGTACTATAATGGTAGTGTTCATTTGGAGTTGTTACCTTGATGTTGAAGTGTTGCTCAAATTTTTATTTTTAGATTGATGTAAGTTGTCATCCTCTCTCCTAGCGGCTTTTACAAAGGTGAATATCCTTTTATCCTCTACATTAGATTTATTGGATTCTCCTTGATAACTCAACCCTACCTTTATGAGTGGAGAGCTCTCAGAATTGAATATCACATCTATTTTTTTAGATCCTTTTATCTGTTGAATATTTATGATTAGTTGAGTTTGATCTTTCTCTAGATTTTTCCTTAAACAAACCACCTCTTTCTCCAGTCTTTCATTCTCCTGATTTTTCTCTTTCATCTACTGCAAAATGTCTTCCACCTTCTCTGCTTCTTCAAGTTCAACTTTCAACTTGATAATGTCTTCTCAATTTCATTATTCCTTTACATATTTTAATAAGATCTCTTTATTCTTTCTATTCTTTAGTTTAATCCCTTACCTTTCATATAGGACACTAATTAACTCCCCCTCAAGGTCTACTTCATATTCATCTTCTTCTTCATATTTCTGACAATCCTTTTCAAGTTATCCTAAGGCCATTAGTATAAATTCACTTGTTCCATCTTCACCAGAGGATTCATTAGAACTTTCAGATCCACTGCTATTTTCTTGAGCATAGAAAGTTTTCTTTTTGAATTGTTTCTTTCTCTGCATTTTGTTAGACTTTTTCTTCTCTTTCCTTTTAAAATGATTTTCCTCTTTCTTAAAAGGGAATTTTGATGCATAGTGTCCCACTCTTCCATAATTAAAGCACTTAAATGGAAGCTTTCCTTTATATTTTCTTGTGCCTTTCTTCAACCTTGTGATGAATATTGCTTCTTCTTCATGAGAACCTGAGCATGATCGTTCATTTTATTATATGTGCTTGTTTTCCTTGAAAATCGCCTCTATAACATGATCAACAATATTCACATGGACGAGAAACCATTTACAATTCCGCTTCTCCCTTCCTTCTGTACTCACATAAATAATTGGATACATGTTAGTCTCAAGAAAGTACAGGACAACACGCCGGTGTAAGATTATATATAACAAGTAAAATGAATGAATGAATTCATATTGAAGATGAGAGGACCAACCACAATGCTGGAGAAACGCTTATGTTTAATCAAAGTGGCCTCCAAACCTGATGTTATGGCCTCAAGGTCGATTTATGTCTTCAATCTTACACTGAGAAGAATGTAACAATTTAAAGATGGTTGGTGAAAGATGTGCCCCGCAGAGGTCATGGATTCTAAACCCTCCCAATCCTCCTCCTCACTCAATCCTTCATCATTTTTCACTGTGATTCTCTTGATGTCAAGAAAATCACCAGTTGATTCCATTCTTCTTCTTGGGAATTTTGCACCAACAATTTTCTCACTAAATTGCAGTGAGGCCTAGAAATTTCACATTAGAAATCTCATGAAATTTAGGGCTGGAATCTATGGAAAAACTTATCAAAAAATCATCCAAAAACCAGCTGTAAACATCCAAAATCATCATTCATATGAGCCTAAAGAAATTCTTAAAAGCTCCACCAAAATTTCAAATTTTTAGGGACCGTTCTCTTCTTAGGTTAGTACATTTTAACCTCCCATAAAATAACTTTGTTGTCAAGCATACAAATTTCTTTAATTAACTCTGTATAATCGCCATACTTTGCAGATTATTTGACCTCTTTAACAATAATGTCATGCACAGAAACTTCTTGAACTTTACCGAACAAAGAATAAAGAAGTATCGCAATAGAGATATGAAAAAAATTAAGCACAACTGTAGATTATTTGACCTGTTTAACAATAATGTTATGCACAGAAACTTCTTGAACTTTATCGAACAAAGAATAAAGAAGTATCATAATAGAGATATGAAGAAAATTAAGCACAGCTGTATACCTTATCTGCAATGCTGACGCTGCATACCTCCTTAATCTTCCATTCAATAAAACAGTTCTGTAAATTAAAGTAATCATGTGGGATGTCAAATTCCAGGCCTAATTGCAACAACGAATGAATGGATTGATTAGCAGCATTGCAAATGAATGGATTCACTTGCTGCACTCATCGTTTCATGAATTTTCGAGTTAATTTTGACTCTAGAGATTTATTGAGTGCAAGTAGAACCCCTGGAGGGTATAATGGTTTTCGTGAGATATTAAAGCATAATAATGTAATTTGACCGATGTGCCTGTATGTTCGTTTATATTAACATTTTTTTGTTAATTAAATCATCGCAAATAACCATTAATCCATTATAAATATTAAAACGCTTTAAAAAATCACAAAATTAAAATAAAATTGTTATTATTAATTATAATTAAATAATTATTATTAATTATAATAAGAAATAAATATAAGGTTAAAAAAATATGCCTAAAATATATATAATTTTAATAAAATTTTAATTTGTAAATATGTTTTGTTATAATTACTATAAATAAATGCTGTGTTTTATTAATATTACATATAAAAAATACTATAAACTTATTTACAAATTAAAGATATAAAAATAACAAAATTGTTTTGAGATAATGTTAAGAATTTTTTTTTGTTTGAAGATGATGAGTAATGAATAATAAATATTATTGTTCAAATATATCGTTTTTGAAATTTTGGTCTTTACATTGCTCTCTATTTATGTTTTTGCCATGGTCTCTTTCTTTATCTAGTCGTGATGACGAACCACACTTGTTGGTTCGAAAAGCTTAGGCCAAAATTTCTCGTGGTTTCTACCTAATTCATTATAGATCACATAACCCTGAATACAGAAATCCCAACTTGATTAGAGGAGTTATACTTTCTAGGCAATTCTGCCCTTTATTCCCAACCTTAATAATAAAAGAAAGATAATTTTTTCTATATATTAGTTAATAATAAAAGTAAAGTAATTTTTTTCTATATTTAGTAATTTACTTTTTTGAAAAGCCTTTCCCAAATCTTCAATTCCTTTGATATATCTTTGTACTTTTAGAAGCAATAACTAGTTTATTTGAAAACCTACTTTTATCATAATTGCAAATTTAAACATTGCACAATTCCTTTGATGTATCTTTGTACCTTTAAAAACAATAACTAATTTATTTGAAAACCTACTTTTAATCATAATTACAAATTTAACATCAAATATCTAAAATAAAATCAACTATTAACCTTGCTTTATACTCCTACAACCGAGATAAGAATGCCAAATAAAAGTGCATATCTAAATAAAAAAAATGGTCATTACCAAAAAAATAGTAACTGCACAGGTTCTGGCATTAAAGAAAATCAAAATACTAAAACGTGTAGTCTTACGATACAGAGGAGTTACCAGAAAGTTATGGAAATTCCAGTCATATTTAAAGAAAATTCGACAAAAATATTTATAAATCCAAATTATAATTGTTAAACTTCAAAATTAATAAAATAATAAATTGATAAATAAAAATATAGAAATTCTAATGCAATCAGTAATACTCGGTAACTCTTAATATCTCACGACCAGCCCTCAATACGTCTTAATATCTCACCACACTGCTGGTTAAATAAACAGTATAGATAGTTTTACAAGAGAATGTCTTCCATGACCATCAGGGCGAACAACTTTTTTCTTGACAATCCGGTTGTCTGTGCGGAATAAGCATGTGGTATCCGATATTCGCTCCAAAAGATTTATGGCGGTGGGCAAGGGTCAAAAAGGTTAGTGAACAAATCAACACCTGGTAATCATCCATTGGCGCGCCTGTCACTCTCTGATGAACAAACCAAACCTGGTAATCACCCATTGGCGCCCCTGTCACTCTCTGATTAAAAAAAAGGATAAACATTACACAAAATGACGGTCATTTTAATATCTAGTCGTGGGTAGCTGATATCACATTCCGTTGGAAAGTACGATAGCTCCCCGTTTCCACGTCTATCAATCGTCTCCGCAATTTCTTCATCCTTCAATCTCATATTATAATCACCATTGAAGTTTATTTCCACTATTGGATCTGAAGGCCCTACAAATTTATAATGTCAGAAGTAATTAATTAGAAGCCTCGCCTGACCAGATCTTGTCTGGTCATTTAGTTCAATGCATATTCATAGTATGGCATCTCATAAATCTATATTTTATGATGCAGATCGAAGAGGAAAATCCGAGAGCAAAAGTGGGGACCCCTTGTGCGGCTTGCAGGACGCTGCGAAGGCGGTGTGGAGACAAATGTGTGCTGGCTCCTTACTTCCCACCAAATGATACTGAGAAGTTTGCGACTGTGCACAGAATATTTGGAGCGAGCAACATCATCAGGATTGTTCAGGTTTTGTGATTTTAAGCAACCTTCATGATCATAGTGATCTTCATCTTATTACAAGAATACATATCCGAGTCTATTACTGTGTAATCCATCCAAACGGTAGAATCATATTTTAGAGTGTTGATAGGAGAACAAAAACATATAAAGTTTGTTTTAGTTTGTCCTATACGACGATTTTAAAAATCCATATTATAAAGTCTCAACCATATGGTGTTTTGGATTCTGGTTATTGAAAGTTCTATGATAATATTTAGATAATCTATCTGTGATGAGATGGGAGTATCTCATTTTTGCAGAATAGAAATCTTTTTGGATCGAATGACCAAATTAATTCATTTTTTTTTTTTTTCCAGTCAGTCTAATATCAGCTATCCTCGAAGGCTTTACATAACCATTCCATGCGAACGGTACATCAGCACCTTTTTCTACCTAATAACCATCATTGAGCCGATATATTATTTTGAACTAGATCTGCTCTGTGATTCAGTGGGATTATTTTGAACTAGATCTGCTCTGTGATTCAGTGGGATGGAACCTCTGTAGATAAGTTGTTAATCCCAGACCAATATGTGACCATTATTGACTCCAAACCATGAGTATAAACATATTCTTAAGTGGGACTCATTTCCAATTTTCCACTCCTTACAAAATTTTATTAATGTAGCAGAGGAAATGACAACTTTTTAGATGATTGAAGTATTGTGACTCTACTTATTTGGATTCTAAATCCATTTCTCTATAGATAGTGCATGTATTTCATGTGTACTAGCTTTGTTCATAAACTCTAAGTAGTGATCAATCTCAAAAGAACTTTTGGAGCGAAAAATGAGAGATGCAAATTTTTTAGTCCCATCCTCCCTAGGCCATAGGAAGAGCAATATGGTCTCATTTCACCCCAGGAAGAACAAAATGATCATACAAACTTGACCAAAGAAAGTTGGCATAGTTTCCCCAAGAAAACAACATCTAGTAAAGAACAAATTTAAATAAAACTAATCTCCCTACTCTACACCACCATTATAGTTTCCATACTTTTAACCTTCTTTCTATTTTGGAAATTATCGGGTTGGTGTTGTCTTAGGTGTTGTCTTATAAGAATTAGGCTTTAAAAGAGATCTTAGATATTTTAAACTTCTTTCACAGTGGCAAAGTAAGTGGGCAATAGTTAAACGAAGGAGCTTGGCATTGAGATTAAATACTACAAAATTGACTTATTGTAATTTATGATCCTACCTATGGTTGTTTCCTAGTGGGAAATAGTGGGAAATACTTAGGAATTAGGCTTTAAAAGAGGTCCTAAATATTTTAAACTTCTTTTACACTGGGCAAAGTAAGTGGGCAATACTTAAACGAAGGAGCTTGGCATTGAGACTAAATACTACAAAGTTGGCTTATTGTAATTTATGATCCTACCTATGGCTGTTCCCTGGTGGGAAATAGTAAGAAATACTTATAAATACAGTTATTCAAATAACTTCTTTTACAGTGGGCAAAGTAAGTGGGCGATACTTAAACGAAGGAGCTTGGCATTGATACTAAATACTACAAAGTTGACTTATTGTAATTTATGATCCTACCCATGGCTGTTCCCTGGTGGGAAATAGTGGGAAATACTTATAAATACAGTTAATAGGAATTTGATTTTTTTATTCACTGATACCAATTTGATTTATATTAATAGGAGGAGCTTGGCATTGATACTAAATACTACAAAGTTGACTTATTGTAATTTATGATCCTACCCATGGCTGTTCCCTGGTGGGAAATAGTGGGAAATACTTATAAATACAGTTATTGTAATTTATGATCCTACCCATGGCTGTTCCCTGGTGGGAAATAGTGGGAAATACTTATAAATACAGTTAATAGGAATTTGATTTTTTTATTCACTGATACCAATTTGATTTATATTAATAGGAAATTAATTGAGTTCTTTTGATATATATTCTGATATTATATATATGGTTGCTCATTGCCAATACTACTACCATTCTGTTTATTTCAGGATGTTGATACAGAACATAAAGATGATGCAGTGAGTAGTATGGTGTATGAAGCGAGGACGAGGCTGCGGGATCCCGTCTATGGTTGTGCAGGTGCAATTTACCAGCTGCAGCAGCATGTTTGTGATTTGCAAGCTCAGTTGGCCACTGCTCAGGCACAGATCCTCAATTTGCATTGCTATCTAGCAAATCTCATTGCGGTTCTTACCGTCAATAATTCCAGTTTTGGCAAAGGCTGATTATGATTATGATGAGCCCCTTGGCTCTTCCTGGACTGACAGCATAAGATATGAATAATATTTCTAATCATGGAAACATTATGGGAAATAATATTTCCATACTTGATCGGGCCCACTAGGAGTACTGCAAAGTTCATGTCTGACTGCGGCGTCATGCCCCAGGCAGAGCTATCAAGTTGCGCTGGTAATCACAAGAATCATATGTCAATAATGGAATTAGATGCAGGTGAGTTTTATGTAGGGTTGGCAAATCACATGCCTGTAATCGTAGGTCACTGTCATATTTGGTATGTTGCAATTGGAATTCGCTACAAATAATATTATGAAGATTTTAAATGTATGAATTTATTATTTTAGTTATGATTTAATTAATTTTCGTTGAAAACAAGAATGGCGATTTTTTAAAATTTTGAAGTGAATAAATGTTAGTTCATTGTGAAAAGAAGAGAAAGGTTTCTTTCCATTCATTTTGTCATAGGTGCAACCTGTGTGGCTCATATTTTGTGATAAAATATATGAGCCTAATAGTCATTTCTGGAGGCGGTTCTAGAAGTTTAATCAACTTGCAGTAAGCGGTGTCCCAGGGTTACACCATCATGAAAAGCCTCTTTCAGCAAGCAAAATTTAAAGGAAATACATCCCATCTTTTAATATTGTGTTGAAGAGGAGTGCTCAGCCAAATGAAGAGGACTGGCCCCCCTTGATGAGGAGATCTGATGTCAGGACTCAGCACTTACCAATCTTAGATTCTTCACTAGGTCATTCAGGAAAAAGAGAGAAGAGGAGACATGCAGGATTTACTCAGTTTAATATTCCTAGAAGTTCATATAAACTTTGGCTGAGCAAGGTTCACCTCTCCCAATCAACTCTTGTAAAACTGCGTTTGGATGACTGCTCAGGGTTGGCGATATGAGAGTTGCAGAACTTATACCTATCGCAACCCTGGATGTCTATTGTGATTACAATTAAAATTATCTAACCTTTATTGCTGCAAAATCCATTTATACATTTTCTTTGTGACGAAGAAATACGTTTACAAAGACTGACTTCCAGTTCGTTATGCATTAATTTTATGGAAGCTTTATTTGTAAAAACATAATATATACATTTTCATTGTAACGAATAAACATGTTTGTGTATGCAGAGTTAGAGGTAGCCGATGGTCTGCAGAGCACGGTGTGCCGTCGCAATAAAGTAAATTATAAAATATATTAAGACTACCGGATAAAAGTTTCAAAGATCACTTAAGAATGATAATTTTATGTTGATATTTGAAGTTATAATAAATATATAACAGTGCATTTAAAATTAAACGAATCTAGATTTTTTTATTTATTTTAGGTTTATTCAATGTTAATGGGATAAGTTGTATATTTGAGTGAAAATTTTGAGGGAAGATTGCGTTTAGGAAAAAATGATGTTTCTCGAATTAAAATGGCTATGGACTAGTTTGTAAGAAACTTATTTTTTAAATTTTATGAATGATTTGTTTTTATTTAATTGATATTATATTTTAATCTATTTAATTAAGTAATTATCAATAATAAATAATAAAATCAAGTTTTATTATTTTTTAAGTAAGTATGAACTTTGATTTTATAATATTTTTGGATAAATTCATAATAACTTATTTACAATAATATATTGGTTGACTTATCAATTTCATTGTGTTTTCTTCTCATTTCTGTCAAGATTTGTTTCTCCTAACAATATAAAATAACATCATGGCT
>APFE030108017.1:0-11817 GCA_000404065.3 Pinus taeda
CACATTGAGCATCAAGAAATGAATCCGACCATATCTTGTAAAGGATTGGAAGAAATTAACACTCCTAAAACTCTAGAGATAGAAGGACATATCAAGAAGAAAAAGGATAGCACCAAGATATGGAAGGCTGAAAAGCCTGAAAATCTATTTGGAAATTTAGATGGTATGGGATTCTTGGCTGAAAGCAATTCTGAGAAAGCAGAAGAACATTCAGTGTCTGCTCTTAAGCAACCGGTTTGGAGAAATGGAAGGCGGCCACTGCAGTTGGAAGAAAACCGTCGTGCTACTTATAGATCATTTAACCAACTAGAGAATGGAAATGACTCAATACTTACTATTCTAGATGGGGAGTCAAAGCAGCTAATCCCTGTTGGAATTCGGTCAGAACATGCTTATGCAAGAAGTCTTGCTCGGTTTGCTGGAAACCTTGGACCAGTTGCCTGGAAGATTGCAGCTCAGAAGATAAGGAGAGCTCTGCCCCTAGGTGTCTCATTTGGCCCTGGATGGGTCGGTGATTATGAGGCTCCTCCTCGTGCTTTATTGGCACATGAAAGAATATCTGTGGCATCAGTGTCTTCTTCCACTACCTCGCCAATTTTTCCAGGTGAAACCAAGATTAAATCAAATAACGCTGAAGATAATCCCAGACTAAAAGATGAAGGGCTTCCAAAGAACTTAATTTCTGAAGGCAGGACTGTTACATAAGCTACAACGGCTTCGTTAGCAAGACAGTTGGTTTCAAATTCTGCAATATGTCAAGGGATAGATAATTGCCAATCTATTCGTAATCCTCAATCTGAAGTGATTGGGCATGGCACATTAAATTCTAGTGGTGATGGAAGAGCTAGTTTGCCTTCTCCGGAAGTAAAACAAGGCTCCATAAGGTCAGGTTTAACTGTTACCACATCCAGTGACCTAGCCCTTGCAGGTACAAAATTTGGTTCAGAAGTAACACAGTCCAGATTACTTGAAATGGTCTCAAGAAATAGCACACTCATGCATGGGGCCTCATTAAAGTAGGCTGATGGTTCAAGGTCCATTGCCAGTATTCAGGTAATGAAATCTAAAAATATGACAAATGACAGTGATGCACGTGGTGTTGCCAGAAAAGCAAGTGATGCATCAAAACGTGGGTGTAGTTCTCCTGGTACAAATATTGCAGTCACCACAGTAAGCTCTTCTCTATGCAACTATCAAGCTGGATCGAGAGTTTTGCAGGGACATCAAGTCGCAAGTAGTCATGAACATGCTAAGCATGACTTAAATGGTTTAGCTAATTTACTGCATGGCAAGATGCTAGCATTACATCAAAGAGGTTCTAATCTGTCTGCAAATACCCCAGTGTTGGTGCATTCATCAGTTTCATCAGCGGGGCCATCTATAAAACGAGATGATGCCACAGTGCAGGCATGGATACAATCACAAAATGCACGCCTGGCAGATGCAGATGCTACTTCTAGAGTCAGGTTACAGGATATACCGAATCCTCATATGGAGCAGCTAAGAAATCGATCAATTTCACGTTCTCATCAGGTGGAAGACTTACAGGAAGATTCAAATGGGACGAAAGAATTTTTATACAAAGCATCAAGAACTACTCAACCGTTGAACGACAACACTTTTTGAAGGAGAGGGGAATGTTAGGCCCCTATTCTACTATGTCACCCTTATTGTTATTAGTACAAACCACTTATTATATTGATGTACCATGTAGTGCCCATAATTTTAAAAGTTGTGCCATAGAAGCCACTATTGTTATTATTGTGGCCCTTACAATATTATTGTTATGTCGGCTCTAAATGTTATGAGCCCTTAGACTCCTTTAAGAAAGGAGGGCTTTCATTTGTATCATGGGAGATTGTTCATTTATGTAATGTAAGAGGTTTGCCCCTCGAAGAGGCTGAATTCTAAGGCGTTGATCTATCTTTTCTATCTTTTCTTGAGCTGGTTTCATAACATGAATGATGGGTTTATGAATTAATACTATATTGATGCATGATTTTACATGATTTATATTGACATATGAACGCAAGTAATAGTAACTATTTACACAAAGAATATCTTGTTGCATGTTAAAGTTATTGAACTATTAAACCGATTTGGGTAAATACAAGATTAAGGGTAATCAAAGAGGTGTGTAAGTGGTTGATTCACTTGTTTAGTGTCCATGAAATATAGTTGTGAATGATCACAGAGGTATAAAACCTGATTAAGGGAAGTTATATCGATAAACCCTAAATCCTTATCGATCTGCACGAAGGTAGGTTTAGGGCATAAAATGACATTGTACTAATCTCTGGGTGTAGAAACTTGGTTCCCAGATCCTCCCATACTACTTTCGGTGAGACTTCAGTCCGCACTCTGCAGGTTGATGCCGAAATGGCCAGTAGTGTAGGGATTTGTTTGGAAAAACTAACTTTGGACCTAGGTTAGGACCCACTAAGCCAACATACTAGTATGTTCTCCTCTTTGAACTGTGCATTGGGAAACTTCAAGCCTCAAGCTTTACCTCTTGAGTTCCTCAACTATGCAGTCACTCAGCTCAAACCTTTGGAACTACTCTTTTTCTAGTCTCAAGCCTCAAGCCTCTATCTTGAGCCCTTGAGTCCTCCAACTACATAGCCCCTCTACCTAAGCCTCGAGAAATGCACACTGTGTAATCTCAAGTCTCGAGCCTCCAACCAAAGCTCTTGAGTCCTTCAACTACACAATCCTTTGACCCTAACCATCTATTGATGATTACACTAGAATGTCTTGGGTATACTTGTTGAATGACAATTCTAGAGAATTTGAAACATTTAAATTTTTTCATGTATGGATTGAAAAGGAAGCACAAACTAATATTGGTGCCCTTCATACTGATAATGGAAAATAATATACTAATAATGATTTTGAATCCTATATTTGACAACACAAGATACAACATCAAACATAGTTCTATAAAATCCTCAACAAAATGGTCTACCTAAGAGGATGAAAATAACATTGATGAATATGGTTTGCTCCATGATGTTCTTTAAGAATGTAAAATTGATGTTCTGGGCTGAAGTAGTTTTGTGTGCAATCTATGGAAATTTTTTTCCATCGCATGATATTTGAAACAAGACACACAAAATGTGGTATATCCACACCCTCTCCATTAGGCATCTGAAGGTTTTTCTTTCCACCTATTGTCCCTTAATCCAAAAACAATAAAGGAAAAACTTAATACAAGGATTTATAAATGTATTTTCATAGGGTACTCGAATACCACTAAGGCCTAATGTCTTTACAATGAGGCAAATAAGAAATTAATTCTTTATATAGATTTAATATTCCTTGAGTCCGCTAAAAGTGATGACTTTGTTGAGAAACAAATTGATAATATAGAAAGTAGTTCTCTAATAAAGACATATCATGAATCTGAAAATGATATTCTAAATGTTGAAGGGGGGGAGCCCAATTGTTATGTGTAATTTATGACTGCGGATATAAGTATCTTCCCTAGGGCTTGTGAACTGACCTAGAACAACAGAAAGACAAATATGTTGATGTTTTCCTTAAAGTAAATAGATAACGAGATGAATGCTACCTAGAATTTATCGTGTGCATTTCTCCTTCCTCTACTTGTACGCTTGAATCCTAGCTCTAATCACTATATTTAGAACTTGCACAATTAGATAACACAAGCCAACAATCTATGGTATCTATGTAGCATCATTTAATCACTTTATTGAATAAATCAACATGGTATTCAAATACATGAAACAATAACATCGTATATAGGAAGACAAATAACACTTTTCATTAAAAGAAATGGTTTTAGTCACAACAAAAAATAGGTGTTGATCTTGAAGAAGGGCTCCTCCAAGTTGACTTGTCCTTTCCTTACCACAAAATAAACCTCTATTCATGCGAATGCATGGAATAATGTCTCTCGCAACAACAAGGTAAGGGCAGAATCATTCTGAAAAATAAAACCTGTTGGCTATCGATGGCTCTAAATATATGGATGAGAGAGGTAATTCATGAATTATTATCCTTTTACCAATATAGGCTTGCGATCCACCCTTGATGGGAGGATGACATCAAGGGATAAGAGATTTGAGACTTTTATTTGAGGTAAATAGTTACAACAGATCCTGAAATCTTATGGAAGTGGAAGTTTTGGGATTCTTTTTTATTTTCCTCAATGTCTAGGATCATCACACCCTGAACATAGGGTAGTATGTTAGTGAACAACGTATGCCCAGAGTAAGACAACCTATAGGTGACGATAGGCTAATAAGGGGCTCGGGTGTGTTGGACTTAAAAATTACTGAAATGAGGAAGCTTCATGCTTAAAATCATAGATATGAGAAAGGAATACTTAGGGCATTGTGTAGGGAGGATGAAAAAGTGTTCAAAGGATGTGAATGATGCTATTTGAAGGCCTATTGACCAGATGTGACAAAATGGCCTACAATATCTTTCTCGCTAAATCATAAATTGAAAAATGGTGTTGATGGTTGAAGTTATTTATCTTGTGACAAGTCAAGATCAAGAACAATCAATGAGATCATCATTTGTTACAATACATTTACATCAAGACATCTTCCCTGAGAGAGACATACCCATACTCAACACATAAGCTAACATTACATGTTTAATGATAAAAAGACACATCCATGGATGAAAAATGGTGTACTCATGACTGGATGACGATCCGTAATATCATATCCATCATACATTGTGATCTTATATTACTCCTGAAATCACAACCCAAATGGATGAAACTAGATTTGGGGTGCTCTACCTCATTCACATGAATAAACAATGTACGATTCTAATCACGTGAATCAACAAGATGAGGTCAAATATGGTAGACACCATTTGATTACTAGCCAATGATGTAAGCCATTGATTGACGTGAGAGAAAACGCCGATGTGTTAATTTCTCTCAAGGTACTGCATTACAATCCATATGTAGGTGAATAAATTAGTTGATGTTGAACACCACACATAATCATTCGGTTGAAGGCCAATGATGAAAAAATATCATCAAGAGCAAGGAAAATTTCCATTGATATATGCAAACACTAAGGTACCAAGGGATGTTCCTAATTCAACTTCTTAGATACTGAGTTGATGTCGACAGGAAGCCACCCTTTGTAGGACAACCTTGATGTATCTCCCATCAAAGACATGAAATGTGAATCATGATTTGAGACATAATTATCAGAATGATGTTAATATGAAACTGGACAAGGAAAGGAAGACATGGAATGAATACTTAAGATTATTGTAGAAGATAGTGATTGAATGAATTATCTTGAACACATCAACGACACTGAAAGGATTTGGAAGCATTAACCCAAAAAAACAATGGAGGCTTTGAAATGGTATGATAAATCAAATGAAAAGAAGATTTTCTAACCCAACGGCCACAAAAATGATGTGGAAGAGTGTCATGTTCATGAGCAACTCACTGCCATTAACAAATGGAGTACCCCTTTTTCTCAATTTCCCCAACCATTACTAGTAACTACCTCTTTATTTTTTACAAGCTTGAGGAGGATAACATATGTTTGATTTGTAAGTTAATCATTTATATGAATCCCTTTGAGAATATTTAATGAACCCAAAGAAGGAGTAATTCGTTCCCATCATGATAAACGAGTCCATTATTGTTTGATTCCTTTATGATTCCAACGAAGGTGAAAACTTGACATATTTTGCATGCTTAGAGAGTTTGAAAAAGAGGTGAAAAAGAAAATTCCAAAGTTTCCTTTTAACAGATATTTTCTTGAGTCCAAAAATCATAAAAAAATACTTAGGAGAACCTCTTAGCCATGTTGAACTAAGGTATTCCTTTTTCATAAGTAGTCTATCTTAGTTCGAAAAAGGGTTAAACTTATACCGAGTAGACGTCTTTTCATTTACTTTAATGAGTTTGAAAAGATAAGTGCTCGACAATATTTTCATATTTTGGGAGTCTGAAAGGAGATGAAAGATGACTACTGCTAGAGGAATGAGTGGTATAAAAGGGTAGCAACTGGTTCCAGAAATTATGGAACTATTCAAAAGATGCAAAGTTAAAGAGGCTGCCTAATAAGACCATTCTTCGCAGTTTTTTGTTAAGAAAGGGTAAAACAACCAAGTGAAAGTGTATAATAATCCAAGCAGATGGTGACAATGGAATGAGAAAACCAAATTTCATTTGGAAAAATCAGGTTGATAAAAATGTAAATCACGAGAGATAGGATGAGAATGGTTTCATTTTTACACAGGCTTGAAACATGGGAAAGTATGCTTCAAATTGGTTTTATTTTTACACAAGATTGAAACATGGGAAAGTATGCTTGAAATTGGTTTCATTTTTACACAAGCTTGAAATGAGGAAAAACTATTCTTGAAATAAATTTGCATGCCCCAAGCATAATGACTCAATTGAAGGTACATGCCCCCCAAGCTTCATTTCATGCACCTAAGTAGACTACTGATTACTAATAGGTATATGGAATGAAGAATCATTTACGAAATGAAGTCAAATATTGAACTAGGAATTTAACTGGTCTAATCAAAGACTTGAATTGAAGGGAATCCCTTTCATTTTTTTAATGAGCTTGACACCGGAAAATAACTTTTCTCAAAGGACCTTCTTTCAGTTTTTAACGATCTTGACACAAGACAAGGAACTCTACTCCAGAAACCTTGTTTCATTTTTTAAGGAGCTTGAAACAAGAAAAAGAAATTCTCTCCAAAGAACCTTGATTCATTTTTTAGTGAGCTTGACACAAGACAAAGAACTCTTCTCCAAAATTAGATCATAGCCTCCATGAGACCATGGCTTCCAAGAGGTTCTAATCAGATAGAAGAACACCACTCTAGAAGGTATACATGTCAAAGGATCCAATGGAAAAATAAGGCTTTAATGCCCCCAGTAAATGATTCACCATACCACATATTCAATCTAGGTCAAAAGAAGTTGAGAATACAATGAAAGGCTCATCTTAATTAGTAGGTACATCAATGCGATAGTTTGACACATAATTAACCTCTGGTGAGGAAGATACCAATTGTGCATTTGGAACACTTAGGAATGTAGTATTATTAACAGTCAAACCAAGACCCGCAAATGAATGTTGATCTATAGTCACAATCCTTCCATCATGTGGGAAACACATCACTTGAAAGAGTGCAGACACAACAACATTCATAGTATAAACATAGTCTTTCCCTGGGAGAAAATTAAAGTCTAAAGGGTCTATGAAAACCTTAACACCAATACATATAGTTTTTCCTTCCATGGTAACATGAAACTGAGGAAGGATGCCTAACAATTGGCTAGTTCTTCAGTTAAAAGCTAACAAATTCAGAGCGGGGGACACAAGCTATGGGGAACCCAAACATTGCCCGGAAATGGAGGATATAATACTAATATAAGCTCCCTCATCTATAATATTGTGATGGATCTTCTTCTCATAAGCCTTTATCATGATCTTAAAAGACATGTAAGAAGGGAGATGAGGTTTTTTCAATGGTCTATCTTCTTTGAGGGGGCTTTGTGGGAATGGGAGAAATTCCCCCTTGTCCAGTAGAATCAAAAGAAAGAAGAAGAACCTAAGCCATGTGATCCTCAAGTTTTGTGGTAAGAACTAGTAGAATGCTACCTTGTCTAATGGTTGGTCAGGAACAGACTCATGAAAATCACGTTCAGAGATAGTGGGATTGATTAGATCCAAATTATGATCAATCACTTCATCAACTAGTGGAGAATTAAGAGAAAGCTTATGGTAACCAACTAGAAGTCGTGGTTGAGAAGTTGTAAGGTTTTCCAACACTTTTGAGGCTTCATCCATACAAGGAAAAAGGTGAATATGGTGATTCCCTTCACATAACTTATAGAGAAATTTGACTTTACTCCTTTTCCCATGGACCTTAGTATAACTAGGTGATGCTTTTTCACCAACGTGATCTCCATAGGCTAATGTGAGCCTGCGAACCAGACTTCTAATACCTATGGAATACTAGGACATTCTCGAAGAAGGTGGTCACCCTTACACAACTTTCAAGGGAATTTAACTTTGCGGGGCTGATTGGAAGGTTCCTCCATAATAGTTCCATGAGTAGAAATTATTTCTTGGTTTCCCCCTACTTATTTCGCTTCTTCTTCTTTTTCTCCCCTTTCTTCTTCTTCTTAGCTTCCTAGTTACTAGAATCAATACTTTCACCATGCGAGGGGGAATATAGTGATGAAGACAAAACAGGTGAAGAAGGAAAAGGGTCAACTTTAGGATCAACTTGAGTTTGATATTGTTCATGTGGAGGAGAACTTGGTTGAGGTGCAATTTTGACATTTGGAACCATAGTGGTCGAAAAAAACTAGACTGGAAAACCAATACTAAATTTGGGAAGGGACAACATTGCCTTATGAGCACCAATAATTACAAAAGGAAGAAAAGGACTAGGATTCTCATTAGAGGGGTTTCCTTTATTGGCAAACTCTAGAAATGTCGCCATTAGTCTCAACCAAAGATCCACTAAGGATTTATTCCATGGTGGGGATGTTTTTTCGCATTCAATTAATTCATTTTAGAAAATAAAGACACAAAACAAAACAAAACATGGTTAACTAGGCAAAAGGGTTTACCAAACAACTATGAACTATAACATACACCTTGGAGAACCAAGGACTTAATGTATGTGTAGGAAATCCCCCTGAATGTTGTGTTCACTATATCATGGTATACAAGGTGGCTAACTCGGTTACCTATGGATGGATATCAACCTATGGTGGACATCCAAGATATACTAGACAGTATGTGGAAGTGAAGCTCGTATTAGTTTTTTCTAATGCATAACCATTCGATGAGAGCATTCCCATATACATTTCATGCATGGAGCGCCATCCAATATACCAAAAGGTACACGAAGTATGATCTGATACACTTACATAAGAGGAACATGATAAAACCCTTGCGATACAACGTTGGGAAAAAAATAGCATCTCCTACGTTTAACGATGTCAAAAAATGTCTCTAGCCTAGACCTCTAAGTATTTGCGTTAATGTTACAAATGCTCCTTAGTTTGACTCAATAAATTTTAATGTCAATTAAGTTTCAGTTTTAGGGCTCAACATGAATTTCCCCTAAATATCCTAAAATGCAAACTAGCACGAGGAAATGAAATATTTCTCGTTCAATGAAAATCTATCTAAGGAAGGGAAGGGACAAACAGTATGCAACAAATAATATGTAAAAAAAATGTACAAAGTAAAACTCCCTTTCAATGCAAATGTTTCAATGTTGATGCACACACAAAACCCTAAATGTCAACGCAAAGATTTTTATTTTCGAAACACTTTATTCTTGAAAATGATGAAAACTGACATGCAAATTTTAATCACTCATTCAAAAAACTTTTCAGAATGATGACTAAAACATCAATTCATCTAGGCACTCAATGATAAAACAAAATCAGTTTGAAAGTTACCGAATCATAAGAGCAAAGGAAAATATAAGAAATCCTTAGAAAAGACACTAGAAAAATGAAAGAAAACCAAATGGAAGCTTCATAGAGACCACAAGACAATCAAAGATTCAAGGAAGAGTAGTTGGAAGAAGGCTTATCTGAGAGAATCAAGACAAAATAATGTTTTTCATGAATAGGGGCCAATGCAGGTGCAAAGGAGGCACCATTTTTTTGCAAAATAGGCACAGAGAAGGCTCAACTAGAGTGAAACACTCCTTCTCTAGACGAGAGGGTATGTTGATTAAGAGATGCAATTTTTTGACACAAAAAATGTTTGAAACTCAATGAAGGAAACCACCAAGGCAATACACCATTCCCTAGTATGGTCACCAATTTGTTATGCAGAATCTACGAGTGTGGATAGAAATATCTTCCCAATGCCTGGCGGACTGACCTAGTACAACAAAAACACAATGAAGTTGATGTTTTCTCTAAACTAAATATATAACAGGATGAAACCTATCTAGAATTTTTCGTTTGATTTCCTTCTTCTTTGGCTTGTACACTCCAATCCTAGCTCTGATCAGTATAATTAGAACCTGCACAATCAGATAACATGATCCAATGATCTATGAAATACATGTAGCATCATCTAATCACTTCATTCAATTGATCAAAATGGTATTGAAATACATGAAATCATAAGATCATATAAAGGAAAACAAAGAACTCTTTGCATTAATAGAAATTGAGTGAGTTGCAACTAGGAATAGGTGTCGATCTTGTAGAAGAGCTCCTCCAAGTTGGCTTGTCCTTTCCTTGCGACAAATTGTACCTCTAGTCACCCTAATGCATGGAATAATGTCTCCCACAACAACAACATAAAGGTAGAATCAATCTCCAATAGCCAACCCTTAGCCTATAGATGAATGCAAATATATAGATGAGGGAGATAGTTCATGAATTGTTATCCTTTTACCAATCTAGGCTTGAGATCCACTCTTGATGGGAAGATGAGTTCAAGGGATAAGGGATGAAAAATCCAAGGTAGGATAGGATAGGATTCGAGACTTTTATCCAAGGTAAATAGTTACAACAAATCCTGGAAGCTTCTTGAAGAGGAAGCTTCATGATTCTTTTTTGTTTTCCCAAATTTCTAATCAATGCACCCCCAGCATAGGGAAGCCTGTAGGTTATCACTGCAGGCCCAAAGTAGGAAAACCTATAGGTGAGCATAGGCCAATAAGGGGCCAGGGTGTGTTGGGCCTAAAAATGACTTAAATGAGGTAGTTTCAGGAAGAAACTGAAGGGTATGAGAGAGGCATACTAAGGGCTTTATGTAGGGAGGATGAAAAAGTGTTGAAAGGATGTGAATTATCCTGTTTGAAGTCCTATTGACAAGATGTGACAAAATGGCCTATAAAACAAACTACGGATCAATCTTTCAAATCTTTGTCTATAGAAAAAGAACTAACTCCTTCTCATGAAGAAGTTCTAGGCACCTCATCAAATTTCCAAGTTGAACATTGATGATGCCACACCCTCGAAGCAACCATCTAGTCCTTCTCCAAAAAAACTGAAGTAGTTGATCAAGACACTTAAAATTGTCCATCCTAATGAGATCACAAATACTAGAGTTAGGAGTTCTACTAGAGATGACAATCAAGATGGAAATTCAGGTCACGTGGATGACACAAATATTTAGTTGTGAATTGAATTTTTATACTAACTTTAAACCTACTTTCTTCAAAGAATTTTTTTCTCATTATGAATGAAAAGAATCCATGTAGAAGGAATATGAAACACTTATAAAAAATGGCACTTGGAAGTTGGTGGACTCTCCATACAGAACCAAACCATTTAGCTGCAAGTGGGTTTTCAAAAAAAAGTATAAAATATATAGATCACTTGAAAAGCATAACATAGGACTTGTGGAAAAATGATTTGTACAAAAGTAAGTTATTGACTATGAGGAAACATTAGCTCCCACAAAACAATTGGTGGAGATATGGATAATACTCTCTTTGGCAACACATAAACGATGGAAAATCCATCATATGGACAGGAAGTGTTAGGATATTCCGACACATAGGAAATAGTTAAGTATAACTTGGTCTAGTATAGAGTTAGGTAAAGTGTGTTTCTTTACTATGTACATTTGTAACTTACAATCCGACGGTCATGATATGTAGTGATCCGACGGTTCATTCTCTCCTCGGTATTACCGACACTTGATCCGTGGCTTGACACCCGATTGGTCCATGAATTCTATTTAAAGCGCATGGACGGTCATTTGTAGGTTAACCGTGCATGAGAGAAGCTTATGTAAATTTTCATTCTTTTATTAATAAATTGCCTGTAGTGGCCACGTTGGCACAGGCCGT
>APFE030108022.1:0-46943 GCA_000404065.3 Pinus taeda
AGCATCAACCCAAAACATTATCTTTACATTTTTGAAGAAGAGCATGGATCGTACCATATTCAAGATTGTTCTATTCATTCTTTCAGCTACACCATTCTGTTGGGGATTATAAGGCACAATTGTTTGATGTTTAATCCCATGTTGGCGAAGATAGTGTTCAAATTCATTTGATGTATATTCTTTTCCATTATCAGTGCGAATAGACCCAATATGAGATTGTGCATCATTTTCAATCCATTTATGAAAATTCTTGAATGTTAGGAAAGCATCAGATTTGTTCTTCAATAAATAAACCCAACACATTCTGGGGTAGTCATCAATAAATGTCATGATATATTTATTTCCATTTGCAGAAGGAACAGGCATTGGACCACATAAATCTGAATGAATAAGTTCAAGCTTCCTATGTGCTCTTGAATGTGAGTCATGAAATGACTGTTTGCTATGCTTTCCTAGAATGCAAGCATCACATTGCTTAAGTTTTCTAAGAATTGTAGGCAAACCAGCAACACCATTTTTCTTCAATAAGCGGAGACTGTCATAGTTCAAATGTCCAAATCTAGCATGCCATAATAAACTTGATGGAAGTGTACCTTCTTCATGATGAGAATTGTATGAGAAATGTTGTGCATGAGCAAAGGTTCCTTGCAGTTTGAGAAGCCTTTCTTCTTCTATCCCCTCATGACAAGTGAGTGGTCAGATGCTTTTCTCACCTCAAGCTTGCCATCAAACATATGAATGGAGTGACCTTGCTGGTGGATGTGGACCAAGGACATCAAGTTTCTGTTGAGCTATGGGAGATATAGAACATGATGCAGAAGAAAGTCTAGAATACCAAGAAATTTAAGCTTGATTGTGCCAAGCCCTAATGGCTTGATTTTTTATTGGTCTACAAAGTATACTGCTCTATCAACATTGTCAGTAAATTATTCAAAAAAATCTTTTCTATGAGTCATGTGGCAAGTTTCTCCTGAATCAAGCAACCAATCATTTTTCCAAGAAGCAAGTGAAGCATTAAATAAATCTTCATTTACTCCAATATTACATTGTGTCACAACATAGTGAGCAGATTTAGGTGCTTTACCTTTGTCTGTGTCATTAGTTTTACCTTTCTTTTGGTTTATTTGTTGCTCAATTTTGTCCCATGGTAACTTGCATGTAGAGGCATCATGTATTCCATTTCTTTTGCAGCGTATGCAGTGCAAATCTTCCTTTTCTGCTTGAGAGTGTCTGCCCCCTGCCTTTGAAATATCTTCCTCTTCCTCTTTGACCACCTCTTCCTCTGGAAGAATATTGAGCAGGATTCTTTTCTTTATGAGCAAGGCACACAACCTCTTTAGAAGATTCAGGGGCTATCTTATTTCCAAAATCTTTCTCTCTTTCAGCAAATTTTTTCACAAGAGAGTCAAAGGTAATATCTTTGAGATTTCCATTTTCTTGCAATGACTCAAGATAATAGGAGTAAGTAGGATAAAGTGCCTTGAGAAAAGCAATAAGAGGAATATCCAATTCAACCTTAGTGGATTTTATATCATGCATTATAGATTTTACTTCAGATGCAAGAGCAAGAGGATCATTATTTTGCAGTTCAAGAGTGAAGAGTTTAATTATGAGTTGAACGACTTCAAGTGCAGAATGTGAGTCATAGAGTTCTTTCATCTTTTGTAAGGCTTCAAAGGTAGTTGAATATGACGAAATATGGCAACTCACCTCTTCATTTACAGATGCTGCGATTAATGCATAAGCTTTGCTATTCTTGTTTTCCCAAATGACAAGTTCTTTGTCTGAGGTAGGCTGTACTGGGTCATTGTCTCCTTCTCCGACACACACTCCTTTCCACAACTCATTGAAAATGAGGGTGTGTTTTATCATTCAGGACCTTTCAGGATAGTTCTCCTTTCCAGTGAGAACTATTCCCACCATAGATATGATTGAATGCATTGTAAAATCCGAGAGCTGTAAAAATACTTTTGCTGGCAAAAATGTGCTTTTGTGGAGAAAAAAAAAACTTCTGTTGCTAAAAGAAAATTGATTATGATATCAAAATGTATTCTGGCCTCAAACAATATATTAAACACAGTCAAACGCAAGAGCGTTAACTATGTTAGTTACTTTGAAAACAACGTTATGAAAACAATACTATGGTAGCCAAGGTTCAGATTCACAATAATCCTAAAGAAAAATTTGATGCGTTCTCTTCAAAGGAATCGTTTTTTTTTTCCGCACAATGGCATTTGCCACCGACCGGTGCATGTAGTTGACCGAAGGAAGGCGAGGGGATAAACTACCAGCGCATTTCAGACTCACTTTCCATCAAAAATTCGGGGGCTTTGAGGAAGAATTTGAAACAAAATAATAAAATGTAAAAAAGCAGTGATTTTGCTCGGCTCCTGTAGCTCTGATTAAAAAATAAGAGATGCTCGCAGGGAACCGAAGAAGCCCTGAGAATATCCGGCGATTAAATAACTGACAAAAAATACACACATGCACATACTGTCATAACTTAAATTTCAATACTATTCAAGAGTACTCGTCCGGGTGGCGCCACCACTTAGACAATTTGATTACAGTAGAATCATCAAAATATAAATAGAGTGAGTAATATTTATTGTCCAGTATTCATTACGCACAATAGCCATCGTGCCATTCGGTTGGTGAGGAAGAAGGGCCGCTGCCAAATTCGCAATTAACATTTGTTAATTATCACCATTAATCTCTGTGCTGTGATAGTCCTGAGCCTCGAAACCGCTCAACAAAGAATCGATCAATGTTATGCGAAAGTGTTAAATTTCGAAGAAGAAATAAATCATGCAAACATTAGAAGGTGGCCTGTACTGATGGACAGAAGGGTAGCAATTGTCAGGAGCTCATCAACATGAGAACCAGGCATTCGCGTCGAATTCTTCTTGGTGTGTGGAGGCTCAATGGGCGTGTTGCGTGGAGTTTCGGGTGGCAATGGTGTGTTTCACTGCTCCTTGGGGTATGGAGTGTCGCGTCTCGTGGTCGATAGTGAGATTGCAGCAGTTTTTTTTTTTGGAATATGGACAGATGCGTTATGGACGGAGCAGAGAGAGTTATGGACATATGCGTTATGGACAGAGGCAGCGCTGGAAAGGAATATGGCAGAGGCAGTGCGTTATGTCAGGACAGAGGGGATATGGCAGACAGAGGAGTTACAAGAGCATAAGAGCTAAAACAAGGAGCTAGCTCTGATACCATGTCAGGCCAGGCAGTAACTCCATTAGGCAGAAAAACTGATTCATATTATTCCATCAGGTATGTTATTGTTATATACAAAAGGGTGTGACTGTTCAGTTCATCTCCTGATGACTGTTCACATTCCTAATTTAATTATTTACATAAATTCACCCAATCGTGAGGATTAGGTGTCAACATTTCCAAAACCACAAGCCAGATCAAGATTAGATTCTTCAAGATATAGTTATGTCAAATCTCTCACAACGACCTGAATATGGATTGGTTCAATAGATAAAAGTTGTATAGAATGCCACGTGTCACTGTTTCAAACTTCGACCGTGAAAATGATACACGACACACTATTTGAGAATGGATTCTGGAACATACAAAAACTTCTTTAGACCATATTTCAGCAAATGTAATGAATCAAGATCTGATTTTTTTACACGAAGTTCACCAAGATTTCGACTCTGCATGGTCGAAATTTCAACTTCTGAAGCCTCATAAAAAAATGTTATAGCGAAATTTCCAAGATGACATGTTTGAAGAAGCAAAACCCTAGAATCCAAAGCTCTAATACGAAATGTTATGCAACCAGATCAAAAAACAGAAGAAAATATAGATCAATGACTTGAAAATTAGTCTCTTTAAGGGGGAAACCTCTTTTACATCACATAAATAAACAATTCTTGGATGATACAAATGAGAAACCTCCTTGGTATATATAGGAGTCTAAAGGGTCACAATATAATCAGAGCCTACATAACAATAATAATGTAAGGGTACAACAATAACAATAGTGAGCTTGTATGGGGCACAACATTAACAATATGGGGTCTACACGAGTACAACAATAACAATAAGGGTGTTACACTAACAATAACAATAAGGGGGCTACATTAGTATTATAGGGACCTAACAGTTTGAACTAAGTGTGGTAATGAATTGGATCATGTGAAAATGCAATTTTTATTGATAGGAGATGCAAAACTAACATTTTGAAGTATAAATTATTCAACAACAAAGAATCCCCAAGGAAAATCAACTTAGCAAATTTTGATTTTACATGATATGCCTATTCGCAGAGGGATGCAAGGGTATGGTATTCACGTATGAACAATCAAAATGGATTGAGAACATGTTCCACAAGCGTGTTATTGCAAAATTTTGCATAGCATAAGGAGTGAGTGTTGATTGGGTTAAATATATAAGTGAAGATACTCAACCTATTGTTCCATTGTCAAGCAACAATAACAACATAATTGTGTAGAGAAAAATGGAAATTTTAAATTCATAATGAAGGTAGTGCACCCAACAAATTATAAAGTACATGAATTTCCATCATAATAAATTACCCTCAACCATGCAATATGCAATAAGTGTCTCATTTAATTATACATACAATTATCCAAAGCAATGTTGTCATATTGCAATCTTTAACTGAGGGTATTGTTTGGTAAGAACAAGTAACAACATGATTGGAAGGAGCACCACTTGAAAGCAAAGAATCATGACACTTTGGTTTAATTATGAACAAGTGTAACACTAAAGAACAATGAGTAGATAATTTTCAGACAAAATACACCCCATGCTACCCGATTACAACTTCTATTGTGTAGGTAGTGTTGAGAAATATTACTAGTATTGGTCGCCATAATTGTATTTGGGTCATGATGTAATTTATTTATCAAAAGGAAGAAAAAGAAAAATTATTGATAAGCATGGGTTTCATGCTTTATGTATTTTGTTTCTAGGTCAAGCCTCCATTGAAGGCTTCTAGGATTGAGTCATATGTCATTGTCCTTGTCATGTCAAAGAAAGAAAATTTATTTCATGTGTTTTGGTCATTCATGCCTCCTCTACCAAATCGGCCTACCCTCTCTACAAGTCGACCTCATTGAAGGGATTTGGCCACCTCAAAGACTATATATAAGCAAGCATTCGACCCACTATTGCATTGAAGGAACAATAAGTTCGATCTGAAGTAAGATAGGAAAGAAAAGGACAAACATCTAAGAGGAATCAAGAAGACAAAAGAAGAATTGAGATCTGAAGTTTACATCCATCACTAACACATGCGAGCATTTGCTAAGGTTGTTGCAGCTGTAATAAAGGCCGAAATTCAAGAAGTTTGATCTACAATAACAAATGAAGAAAAGAACTGTGAAAAAGGTTAAAAGGAAGGTTTGTCTCATTAGCAAAGAAGGAAGGTACAATTATGAAGCAAGGAAGACCAAAATTATCCCAATTTCTGTCACATGTGCTAGCAATTAGGGTTACTGCAGGTCTGAGCCACTGCAGCTCGAGATTTCAGAAGTTGCAGAGATAAAAGAAGGGCTGAAATCGGCTGAAATCCTGATTGAAGAAAATTTTGCATTGACTTGATTTGACTTTGATGATATAACAACTTGTTGACTTGAGCATCTTTTTAGGATGAAAGAAAGATAGCTGGGAGGCTGACTTGGTGGATTGGAGAAGGTATTTGTCTTGGTCAAAGGGTCTTGGTTGTCTCATTTGAATTGAAAGGAAGAGAAGGGAATTTTGGGTTTTCCCCTAGGAGAAGGGGTTTACCTTGGCTAAGAGCCTACATTTTGTGTCCCTATTGTTTTGATATTCATGCATTTATGATTTGATAGTTGCTTGATGATACAAAAAATAAAAGGAGACATAAAAGAAAGACCATCATAATCACAAGTAATTATCAAGATAAAAAAATATTTCTTCCTTTGTGACTTTTTAACAGATAGGAGTCTAGGGATTCTCAACATGCCTTCAAAAGAATTGTTCAGCAATGGAAAAGTTACCGAGCATAAGTATGTGTAAATATATGAAAAAGGTTGGAATAACAAGTTACAAAACTAAAAAAACAAATTGCATTCACTCCTCTTCCAAGGGTTTAACCCATTTATGATTGTTGTCTAAACACGATTGCCAAAAACAAAAGATAATACATCATAGCCCAACACAATAAAGAGCAGTGCCTTGGTGCGCTGGTTTCGGTGGACTAACCTCTTAATGGAGTTGTTGATGGGTTCATCGGTGGACTTTTCTACTCTAATTGGTGTCCTATGTCATTCGGATGATGCCACTTAATAGGTTCTTTGATCATTCTAAATCTGTTATTTTGTTCTATGACATCATTATAAGAGTGTGAAACCTTAATATCTTCTTCCGGGAGGTTATACATAAATTTACATGGCATTGAGAAATATTTGTGAATTGATTAATATCAAAGAGAATTGTTAATAAGAACTGAAAGAAAAAAGTAATGTCTTCTTATACATTGGGATGGGAGGATAATAGTATATACATCCATACATTGGCAATAATAAAAATAGAAAATGAGCTCAAATTTAAAATGGATTCAACCTAATTATTATTTATTATTTTTTCAATCCCCATACCAGGACGGTCAACTCTTTCCCATACTAGGGCTGTCACCTCTCCCCCATACCGAGTTGTTACCGGGGTGTTGCACCAATGGTCACCTCTCTCCCATACTAGGGCTGTCACCTCTCCCCTGTTACCGGGGTGTTGCACCAATGGTCACCTCTCTCCCATACCGAGGTGTTACCAGGGTGTTGCCTCTTGGTGCAGTAATTATAAATATACTTGAACTATAGATTTAGGTTGAGATTATCCTATGACCAATTGATAGTCTTTGTTCTTGGGAGAGGTCCAAATATCAAATCTTTGTCCACCCACCCATTTTAAGTAGATATTGTGGATTTGTTCTTGATCCCTCTTAACATTTAATGTTTGAGAAGTATATTTATTATTTAATCTTGATCCCTCTTTTCCCCTTGATAGATTGTCTCTCTGTTCCTTAATAAATCTAGGGTTAACATAAATATTTGACATTCATTGATGATGAGAAGTATTAATTTAATCAGTTGTTCATGAGCACAACAAAGTTCAATTAATTCTGCAAAGATCAATGATGTCTTTCTTGTACAATTAAATCCAATCAGACATTTAATTATCCAATATAGAAAATTAATCTCAATCTCAGAGGGTAAAAAAATTTCAGAAGACTTGATGAGAAATATCACAATTTTGACAAGTGAATTTTTAACACAATTTTCAAGACAGACAATGATTGTGGAGTCAGTTGCTCAACAGCATAACAAAGTTCAATGAATAATGCAAAGATCAATGGTGTCTCTTATGTACAGTTAAATCAAATGAGACATTTCGTTATACACAATTGAATTTTCAATACAATTTTCAACACAGACGATGTTGTAGTGGAATCAGTTGTTCAGCAGCGCAACAAAGTTCAAAGAATAATGCAGAGATCAATGATGTCTCTCTTGTGCAGTTAAATCCAATCAGACATCTAGTTATCCACTCTCTAAAAATCAATTTCAGACATTAAATTGGAAACTCTATGGTAATAAAAGATTTCATTCTCATGAAGAAAAATACAGTGTTTTTCTTTTTCTTTTTCTGTGCCTCCCATTTTTACGGCCGGGAGGTGTTCCTTTAGAGGTATATTCTTTTGAGACTTCTTTCCATTTTTACAGCTGGGAGGTGTTCCTTTAGAGGTATATTCCTTTGAGACTTCTTTTAATTAAAACCATGACTAGGTACACTGGAAATGAAACCCTGGAAGTGGGAAGTTTGAATTAAATTACACTGGAAATCAAACCCTGGGAAATGGGAAGTTTGAATTAAATTAGGTGGGTTATGGTAAACTCCCACCAAGAACACAGCTCAACCGATTTTCGTGGGGTGTAAAATGGTTGCGTAATATGGTCAGGTAAGTTTTGTTGCTGTGCCCCTCCCCTCGCCGCCACACACACAATATATATAATAATATATATATATATATTTGCATCTTACATTATCGTTATGTATTTGCCAATACAATAGAATTGCGTTGTTGTAATTACTATGAATATGACTTTTGTATTTATCATTTTGTATTGCTACAATGTCAAATGTCAAAATTATCAGTTTGACTCTTCTTTGAACAAAGAGGTCAGTTTCTGCTGTCATTGCAGCTTCCATTGTAGATTCATAAGAGTGATTCTGTAAAAATTGAAGCTATTAATCAAATTACTGATCAAATCATTAGTGGTTCTGAAAAAATTCAAGCTATTAATCAAATCATTAAATTATTGAGAAGATAAACTTTTAATCTTAACTAAATTCCACATAAATTAACATATAAGAAGAAATTTAATTTATCTATGCACCTATTTTGAGTAAAATAAAATTGAATTCCTGACTGTCCTAGCTATTTGCATTCGCAGTGATTTGAATTTCTGAATGGCAGCATTCTATATGACAGATCTAACGAGGGCTTGGACAAAATCCAACGGAAGATTGAAACTTTACATAAGCGCAGAAAAGACGGATTTAATGCAAGGAAAGGATATGATGGGGATTTACTAAGGAATACACTTTGCAAAAGAGCACACGGGACCGATTTAATTCAGGGGTCCATTCTTCCTTTTGAGCTAGAAGATATAATAGATCTAGTTTAAGTAATTGACTCTTTTTGGTTTTTAAAATTCCATGATCACGGTAATTGAGAAGATTATAATATTTTATTATATTTAAAGTTTGAAAATTTTAAAAATATTTATGTTTTCTAAATTAAATAGGTTTAGGTTAAGTTTAAAGATAGTTAATGGATTATTATTTGTTACGAAGCATATGTAAAATAGTGAGATTCAAAGTTCGCATTTCTTCTCTTTTCTTTTAATTTATAATTAAATAAAAATAAATATAAATTAAAATTAAAGCATGTAATATACAATGTTGTAAAATGCTATAAAATGGTGAGATTCAAAGTTCACATTTCTTATTTAAATAAAAATAAATAAATAAAATTAAAATTAAAAAATGAATATATAAAATAAATAAAATTAAAATTAAAGAAATGTAATATGCAATGTTGTTGTGAGTAGTATCCATTTTTTTTTTTAAGAATTAAAATTTTTAACTTTAAAAAATATAAAATTAAACTTTTAAATATAAAATTTTATTCTTTAGGTTTTTCTGACAAGTCCAAAAAGTAATTACAATATAAATTTAACATGTTCACTATGTATATAGATAAAATGGATAAGGACAGTTACTTTTAACTATTCAAATATAAGTCTAATTAAATAATTAATTACTATATATACCAAAAAACTAACATTATTAATAATTAATATTATTAAAACAAAAAAATAATTTAATATTTTTTAAACATTTCATTTTCACAATTTTAATAATTATAAACAAATTATCTTATAACCTCGTATTTTTGTGTTATCTAACTCATTAGATTAAGATGTTTTTTCATTACCCTAATTTTTTTATAATAGTTTTCAATAATTGATTATACTAATTTACAATAGATACACCATATTCATATAACTACCTATTTATCTTATTTTAATATGATTTTCATTAAAATCTAAATCACCAAACATTACAATATTAAAATATAACAATGTTTTTGAGCAAAACCCAAATCATTAAAATCTAAATACAATTTTTTAATTTAGAGGATCTCAAATTGAGATAAATAAAAACTAAAAAATCAACAAATATCCGCAAGAAAGCCAAAGATAAAGGCATTCCTAACTTACATTTTCATATAGATCTGTCTTGTTAGATGGGGTCAAAGTATCACATTATCTCAATATATTAATTAATGCCAAGCTTATGACACCAACAATTATGTACATCAATTAATTTAAGTATGTGGAGAAAATAAGTTATGAAGATGAATTGTACTTATCAATTGGGTTTATAGAAAAAAATTAACACCAAACTTATTTTTAAAATTAAAATAAGTGTAATATGTAGTGTTGTTAGTTAGTACTTGCCTTTTATGTAAAGAATAATGGATAATAGAATCTATTATAAATAAGATAAAAAAATATTACTAGTATCAAAAAATTCTCTATATTCATAATGATTTTTTAACATATTTTTTTAAGTAGATTACTATGTTGAGTAACAAAATTATTTGTATAATCTGGGTAAACATATGGGAGCGGGAGATGGTTTTTGAATATGAGTCTGTTGACATTGAACTAGCGCCAAAAGACCTTCTTGCTTGCTGGAGTCTTGATGTGTCCGAGAAAAACTTGCAACATTTCTTTCCAAATAGCGCAGCGAACTCATGCTTGTTTGATGAGGCGGTGGGAGGAAGGGGTCTGAAAAATGGCGCTCAGGAAAGGGTCCCTGTAAAAAACCTTGTTTTGGAAGGGCTACTTCACATTCGATCGAGGTCTACATCCAACAAAGAGGTAAGAGGGGAGCCGAAAGGATCTGGAGAGGTGGGTCAAGTGCGAAGACTGGCCCCGGGCTCTAGCGTTGGGATAAAAAGGATGGTTGTGAAGGTGGCTGAAGGCAACAGTGACGATGTTGGTAGGCGACCTGAGTCGTTTGGGACAGAAGAGGCAGATGCTCCTGTTAATCAGAATCCAGGGGAGGGAGAAGCCAAGAAGGAGGTTGTGGGTGGAAAGCAAAAGAAGAACAAACCCATCAGAAAAAATGAGTGCCCTAGTTGTGTCTTTGGAGTGGATATTTGTATAGATTAGGCGATGGAAGCCTTGGAAACCATTTTAGTTGGCAGAGTTCATGGAAGAAAGTTCTCGTAGACTACATCAAGTTTTGGGCCTAGTCAGAATGAAAAGAAGTTCCGGGTCAGCCAAAAGAGTTCAAGAATCTGGACAGAGGTTGGTTTAGCATTCCTTTTGGACAAAAGGAGCATGTCAAATGGGTGTTGGAAAAGAACTGGAGCTTTGGGAAGAGGCCAATTTTATTCAGAAGATGGATGCCCCTGTTTGATGCCCAGAAAGAGAAAATGGCGGAATCTCTGGTCTGGGTCAAATTGTCGGGTCTCCCTATGCAATTCTGGACTGAATCGGCCTTCATTTCAATTGGTAATACCCTGGGGAAGTTTCTTGACATTGATAGATCATATCTACGAACACATGATTGGAGTGTTACACGTATTCTGGTAAGTTTAAACCCTAGAGAGGGTTTGGTGGACGCTATGAACCTGAAGTATCAAGATCTATAGTTTTTACAGACCCTGGACTATGAAAATCTTCAGATGCCATCATTTCCATAAATATGCCATCGTTGCCATAAATGTGGACATCTGGCCCAGGGGTGCCCTCTAGGACACCATCGCCGTCGAAGACAAAGGAGAAGTGCAAAAAATCCAGAGGCAAAACAGGAGGTGTTCACACAGGAAGAAGGGGCTTAGCTCAAGGAGAGCGATCCTAAGGCAAACGCTCAGGGATTGGTCCCGAAGCAGGTGGAGGAAGAAGAACAGGAACAACCTGGGTTTGCAACAAATGAGACTATCTCTATCCCGATGACCTTCATGGGATCGCCATCAGTTTATTGTTGAAAATAATACTAAGAGGGGGGTGTGAATCAGTATTATCTAGTCCTTTACCAATTCTTCCTTATTTATACTTTGAATTATTTTTGCATATCAGTACCATAAAACAATGAGCATGAACAAGAAAAACAGACAGTCACATCAAAGAACACCAGATATAAGGTGGAAACCCAATGTGGGTGAAAACCACCTGCTGCAATATGTCTCTATCTTTTTTCAAATTAGAAACTCCTTTTACAATGGTCTTGTACTGGTGCAGTCCTTTACCAGTACGCAGGCTGCAACCTGCAGAGAGCTACAACTCTCTCTCGTTTTCCAGTCTCTCCTGGAAGGGAGCTACAACCCCCTACTTCTTTTCTTTCAAGGACCACTTTTCATAAATTTTCAAACTGGATCCATAAATATCACATGATCATCAAGTACCAGTAAGTCACCCAGATAACCAGATCCACAATAACAGAAAACTAAACCCAGAACACCTTCTGTGGCGTCTCTTGCGGCGCCTCTTGCGGCGTCTCCTGCGGCGCCTTCTACGGCGTCTCCTGTGGCACCTTCTGCGGCGTCTCCTATGGCGCCTCCTGTGGCGTCTCCTGTGGCGTCTCCTGCAGCGTCTCCTGCGGCGCCTCCGCACTTCCGCAGCTGTAGCGCTCGAGAGATCACCCTTCACAGATTCGCTTTCCACTTCACTTTCATATAGATCGAGCTTTTGAAACAATAACCCAATATTTCAGATCTTAAGATATTCAACCCAAAATCATACCCAAGCCAAATGAGCTCCTTTTCTTTATATAGGCAAGCTCTTCCTCAAATCATGGACCAATACCATGAGCCAAAACCATAGGATCAAAAACTGTGGGACTAATACCATGAACCAACCATGAAAGTGCATGAACTTTTCTCCACATGAAATAAACTTTTATCTGCATAAAATTCCATGAAATTTTCTCTACATGAAATAAACTTTTCTTTGCATAAAATTCCGTGAACTTTTCTCTACATGAAGTAAACTTTTCTCTGCATAAAATTCCGTGAACTTGAAAATAACTTTGCTGCACTATAATTTATCATCTGAGTGATTTTCCATCAAGGACAACACTTGTCTCATAATGCCTATAGAGTTTTTACATTTATTTGAAAATGCTCTTTTGAGGGTGTCCTAGCCATCCTTGGGCCTATTTAGGAATAAAGACAAGCACTGGAAAGTTGTTGCAGACGACTTTATTTCTATAGTGACCAATAGTGACTACGAGCACAGATCAACTGGTAAAATTACATGTAAATAAACTCTTGAAGCTCTTCTAATAGAACGGTCACACATTTTGAAGCGGACCCGGAGATGTCGTCCAAGAGGGACAAACTTTGTCATTAAATTATTTCTAAGTTTGTGTGTTTTAAATTGTTTCTTATGCGTCATTTAATTATGATGTTTTAAAGCATAAAGACGACTTAATATTCTGATTGCACTTCTCATTTATGCAATTCCTAGTTCAATGCTCCATTTAAAAGACAATTTCCCATTAGTCTAATCTTGCAATTTTAGAGAGGACGATCTAATTTGCAAATTTCAGATCATTTTTTGTATCAGAGTAGGTTGGCTCTTTTTGGTACAAGAATGTAAAAGAGTTCTAGACAGCTCAAGCAGGAGAACGATGCTTTGCAGCGGATGGTGAAATCTATGGAGGAAGACAAACAAATACTCTAGACAAATATTGAAGCTTTGAGAAAATATGCTTTGTGGCAGATGGTGAAATATTTGGAGGAAGACAAGAAAAGAATCCAAAAATAGATTGAATTTTGCAAAAGAGTCGAGGGATAAACAATATTTTAGTTCATAGCTCATCTACTTAAGGGAAAAATGAAGCCTTGCCTCTTCATTTGGATGATGAAGACAGTTCATCATTATCCACGACTGCAAAAGCTCGGTGGGTAGAAGAAGCTATCAAAAGTTTTTCCTCACCTTCTAAGGAAACTTCTTATGCAGCAAACTAACTAAGAAAAGACTTGGAGAAGAACGAGGCTTCCAACGATCAGGAGATTGGAGCATTTTAAAATCATACTAAAAGAATGGGTATGAAGCTAATGTAGAAGATGGGTTACCAAGAAGGACAAGGGCTTGGCAAACAAATCCAGGGAAGATTCTAGCTAATCTTAGTACAGGAGAGGCTGAAACATGAAGGCATATGCTTCGACCAATCAATCTGTGACTACTGCAGGAAGAGCGGACACATTACAGATCAATATTGGTCCCTACATCCCAACTTAATGCCAAAGAAGTTGAAAGACTTAAAAGGTAAGTTGATGAATCAATCAAGCAGTGATTCAGAAAGTGATTCCTCAAGTCAAAACTTAATGTTAAAAGTTATCAAGAGGATTTATCCATGTACCTTTTGTGGTAGTAATTCACATTATGTAGAAGAATGTTGGAAGCATAATTTTTTTAGCAAGAAAGTAGGTGCTATCAAAAGTCAGCCACGGAAAGATGATGTAGCACTGCAAGTAAAGAAGTATCCTGGGAATATATTACTTTAGTCAGAAAAGTAATTTGTAACATCTAGACAAAGTACGGGAAAGTCCAATAAGAAGGCATCTAGCACAAACTCCGGAGAATGAGTTCGTCAAAATTGCAAGCTGAAAGGGAATTTGAAGAGAAAATGTCTAATGTTACCCCTGAGAAACAACATCGACATCAACAGAGTAAGAGACATCAAAAAACACCTGGAGCCGAGGAACGTTAGTCTCCAGATTGGAACTAGGCAAATTACATGCCATATGTATAAACTGTGAGTTTGTAAATTTTTGACAGTAGGCATAATCAAAGTTTGTAACTAGAGTCTAGATGGTTTTTACATTAAGTCATGTTTGTAATAAAGTTCATGATTGTAATAAAACTTTTGGAGGTCCAAAATTTCTTTCTATTGGGAGGTGTGATCCAGAATGGATCTTGTAAGTCAAGTTAGAATATTACCATATGTTGAGGACCGGGATGGTCCTAGGTGGCAAAGTTGTTCTTGATTTATGTAGATTTTGATTGTCTCAATTGATTGTGAAAACTAGTGCTAGGACGTAGGGTTCGACGCACTAATTTCGGTGATGTCTCCGGATTTATGTTTGGCCTCTCAATGATGGAGAAAGAATCTGTCAAAGTTGAGGTGTCATAGAGGGCCTTGTCAGCCATGTGACATTTTTTAGTGCAATGGGGCACAAAGCTTCATCTCCAAAATTCTGCAGAAGAAAGGTGGTAAGAATCAAAGGTTGATTTGTATTTGGCACATTTGTAATTGGCGCAAATAATAAGGTGAAATAATGATAATGATGTCAAAAACCCTAAGGTGCTAAAACCTAAGATGACATTCAAAATAGGTTGCATTTCAATTAGGGCGCACATGTTTACCTTGGTGGAAAATAGTATGTGATACATTTTAATATGGCACACTTAAAAAAAGTCTATATGCTATATTTTTCAAATGGTGTTATTATGACACATTCAAACTATGTTGATGGCATTATTAAAGGTTATATGTAATATTGCTACATCAAAATTTTACTAAAATCCACGTCGTTGCAAAAAAAATATGGCAAAGTCCACAAAAGGTGCAGTGGAAAACCATTGATGCATGAGGTGGAAGTCCAACATAGCCATAGAAAGCATGGAATCGTCGAGAAGTTAGTAAGCAGTAGGAACAAGTACATGTGTTGTTTGTCCAATGTAGCTGAGAACACAACATTCCCATGGATTTGATCGAAGCCAACGCAAGCGGTCCAATGTGGCATGCTATCAAAGCTGACGATGCCACAGGTGAGGAAACCATCAGGGATTGTGGATGTATTAAAGTCTAATGCATTACGAAGATGCAAATCTGAGGCCTGCCTAGTCAGCAAACACCACCACTACCAAGACAATAGAAAATCGCAGCACATCTCGAAGGAGGTTGAGGAGATCAAAACCACTGGGAGGTTGGTGCTATCTATTTGGTGCAGAGTTTTGTGACCTATGCCACGGGGGTTCTAACACAACACGCCACATCACTGTATTTCCAAGCTGTTGCACTTACCACCGGTTTCATGGCATCACCGTCGGGACACAGATTCAACCTATACCCTGTGTCAATGATGTGGAGTGTGCCTAACCGCCAAGGATTAGAGAAGCTCACATACCATGAGGTTTGTAATGTATGCCCAATCAACACATCGAATCCATAGGTGCGAAGGTGGCAGTCTTGTGATGCGGCAAGGTAGGTGGAAATCCAATGATGCAGTGGTATAGGCATATGCCACGATTTTTGGTATGTCATCACCATCGGAGTCTTGCCATCGGTCCAACCAATTTTCACCACCAATATACATTGAGAAATAAAACTTAAATATGCACCATGACATATGTTATATGGTTTTTAACATAGAAATGCACCAAGACCTCATACATTTTGTAACTGTGCTATAAATTAAGTTTTGGCCAATTAAAAACTATAGGAAATAGTTTATGAGCCAATATGATATGTTTTGGATAAGTGCTTAAGTCAAATGCATTTTAAATAAGATTTTTTATATAGCTAAACTCTAAAGTTATAGTTTTTTAAAATTAGGCTTATAACAAAATACTCCTAAACTTAGCCTTGAACAACCTTATAAATGCACCAAGTGAAGGAGCATTCAAGGGGGAGAGAAATGGAATCCAGAGTTTTCCATCAAGAAGCCTTATGTTAGAAGATAAGAGAGGCATTTCAGAAGCCGATCATGTCTCTTCCATTTCCAGAGGAGAAGCCCTTCAAGAAGGAGGTTCCGCTTTAGTTTTCAAGTGACAGTTCAGTGAAAGAAGCTTCAGGGTCAGAGTTGCGACATTTGTCCGCAGATGCTCTTTTGAGCATTTCCTGGCCATCCTTGGGCATATTCAGGAACGAAGACATGCATTGGAAAGCTATTGCATATGAATTTCTTTCTAAAATGACCAGCAGTGCCTGTGAGCATAGATCAGCTGGTCAAATTACATGTAAAGAAACTCTTAAAGCTCTTCTAATAGAATGGTCGCACATTTTGAAGCAAACCGGAAGATGTAGTCAAGGAGGGACAAACTCTGTCATCAAATTCTTTATGATTTTGATTCTTTTAAATTATTTCTTATGTGTCATTTAATTATGATGTTTTAAAGCATAAAGACGACTTAATATTCTACTTGCACTTCTCATTTATGCAGTTCCTCGTTCAATGCTCTGTTTAAAAGACAATCACCCATCAGTTTAATCTTGCACTTTTAGAGAAGACAATCTAATTTCCGCATTTCATATTAGAATCCATACTATAAGAATTTCCAAAGTCAATGGCTTAGGTTCCTGAAGGATCATATCCTATATTTATGCCTCCTAAAGGATCATAGCCATGTTGATTTTCTAAGTGCAATGCACACTAACACAATATTTTTGAAATATTGATAATTTATTTTGATGTTGATATTCTTTTATTTTATTCCAATATATCATTCAACAATTATACTTCAAAAATTAAACCATACAATAACAATAGAACAATAGAGATCACTGATCCCAAGAAATAACTTTAATTGAAATGTGATTCATTCACTGTTTAGAATATGTTAATGCATGATTTAAAAACATTGTTAAATACATAAGCATGAAAGCATGGATAACTGAATAATAATGTTGCAGCAAAATAATAGAACAACAAACATGTGCAAAAGAAAACGACACAAGAAATTGATAACGGAGTTCAGCTATCTCAAAGCCTACATCTCCGGGCCCAGTCTTTAATGGGGAGGCCTTTTATATTAATAAAACTTCAGAAGCCATACAACATATCAAATTTACATCAATGGAATTTCTGACTTGTCTAACTGTGATTTTCTTCGCCTTAGGAATCTGACGCAACTAATGGCACTGAAAAATACCTCTTACAAGTCCCAAAATAAACCTGCAAAGTTCTGCCTCCAAATCTCTAAAACTGTTCCAAAAATTGTTCTCACAACTCTCATTCTCTCTCTGCCCCTTCATGGCATAACATTAGTGTTTGTGACGAAACCCTAATGGAAAACATAGTATGAATTAAATTTCATATCATATTTTTATAACCATATAACAATATGGTTCTATTTTTAACGTTTGTTTAGAACCCCACCATAAAAATTTACATTCGGTGCAATCGAAACTATGCACAAAACTATACAAGTATGACATATATTAACAACAACCATATCATATATTAAACTTCGACACGTTTTGTATGGTTTTCAAACTTAACATATAGTTACGACTTCTCTGATGATGGTATCACATTAGAACCTGTGGCATGTGAACAATGGAGTGGTGGATCCCATGGCTTGGAACGGTGCATGTCGTTTGGACCATAAAAATTTTTATTATACCATAAACTCCGCACCATATTGTATGCATTCAACATATTAATGTACCCACCATATTATATGGTTTGTAATTGTTTGTTTCCATGGTTTTAAACTTAGGTTTATAACCCATTTCCATATTTAATATATGTTATGTACATAATTAATCAAATGTGCTTATTTCATTTTTAATATATGGTTTTTGTAAACTATGAAATTTTAATACATATGCCATCACCATGTATATAATAAGAAATCACCTTTTAATCCATTCAATCCATTATCTCACCTTGTAACTAAACAAAAGAAGACCTTGATCTATTGACTGTAAGAGCCATGTGTTGAGCAGTAAAAATGTGACGAGTACTGATTCATCACAAATTTCAACAAGCAGTTTCTCATTCATCTGGAGGCCAAATGCAGCCATTCAAGTTGCATTGGAGTCGTTTCTACTATATCTATGCAATGGTGCTTCTTCCACTCGAATCCAGTAACTTTGAGTTTTAGGCTTTTCTATATCCTTGATCATCCATTGATCAATTTCAGATCAGTTCCTCCTCGCTTAGACCTTTTGGAACACCAAAAGGCTTAAGTTCCATAAAACAAATGTGGGTTCCATTTTCCCACTTGGCTGGTATCTTTCCACCCTTTTCTGAACCTGTACACTTTACTCATCCATGCAATCGTTAGCAAAACACACAAATTGCAGAATATATCAAGTCCTTTTACACCCACATCTACTTTTAGATTTGCTGCTAATATCTAGGCAATAATGAATAGTAATAAACCTATTAACAACATTGAAAGTATTGACATAGCTGAAACCATACCCTGCTTTCCTTTCATAGCTAAAACAAAACTCAACTTATAACGCTGCAACTCTTGTTGATGTACAATTTTGGATTCCTTAAGCAGAGCTATCTGTTTGTAATTAACTTTAATGATCTCTTGCTTAGGTTCTTTAGATTGTACAACAACATATTTTCTGGCATAAGTTGCTTGTTTTAACTGTTCAACTATAAAAACATATTTATCTGATTTTGTGTGATGAGAATGTACAACATATTCAATTCCTTTTTTGAACAAGTGATATTGATTATGTTCCCTGTAAAAGATTGCTTTTCTATCATATGGACTACCCAAGACCATCCCACATGTATCTAGTTTTACCACATCACACATCACCTTATCCTTAAATTGAAAATTTATTGCAAGCGGTAACATGCATTGCTCAGTTACTTGTAATTTATGATTTCTTCTCATCCAAATTACAGTATATGGTTTACAATGCTTTATGGTTTTCAATCCCAATTTCTTGACCACTTTTTTTGAAATTAGGCTAGCTTGAGATCCACTATCTAACAATGTGTTGATATTTGTATGTTTCATAACAACCCTTATATGAAATAACTTTCCTCTGGAACTGTTATAATCATTACCTTCATCAGATTTACTGGTTATAATCATTGTTGTGATTTGCGTCTCATCGCCTGAATTTGACCCTAGGTCCAACGGTTTCGCTGTTGCTGCAACCTTTTGCTTCCCTTTTTTGATCCACTTCAGTTTCATTTTGGGATAAAATTTCCAACAATGATCCTCATCATGGCCCTCCTTCTTGCAATGCTTACAAGAGAGATTTTCAACCTCCTTCTTGGTGATGTTTACTTTCTTTGCTTTCCCTTTTCCCTTGCTCTCCATTTTGGATGTCAATTCTGATGATATCCCAACTCCCAACTTACCTACATCAATGTAAGTTTCTTGTACTAACACTTCATTCAAGTTAGTAGGATTAAACATAAATACAATATTGCGAATAGACTAACGTAATCCTCCTATGCATTTCATTAGAGTTTCTTGAGTATACAAATGAATATCTAGCATCAATGCCTTCTTATGAAACTAATTTGTATATTCTTGCACCGAATGACCTTTCCTAACTTTTAGTGCTTGCCATTCTATTAAATATTTTTCCTTATATCCCAATGGATAGAGTTTCTTTCTAAGTGTAGTAATAAAATCAAACCATGATGGAAAAATCTTACTGATATGATGAGTGCATTTCTGTAACTTACTCTGCCACCAGATCAATGTTGTGCTTGCTAAACAAAGTGATGCTAGTATGCTTTTGACTTCATCTTCAGTGATCTGTTGCACGCTAAAATATACCTCCATTTGCCTGACCTAGTTTTCAAGCTTCTTAGCATCAACTTCTCCATTGTACATGGGTAACTCAAACTTAACATCGAGCTTCAACAACGGTTTTGAAGTTTCAGGTGGAGTCAAGAGAGAAGTGATAGGGCCTTTTTGATCACTTTCATCTTCTTTTCCAGATTGTGATCGTTGTCCTTCTTCATCTTTAGACTTTGATATCTTAAAATCTTGGTACATTTCTTCGACCATGACTCGTAAGGTCATGAAAGCATCCATGAAACCTGCATCAGATCCAAATGGATGATCACCACTTCCTTCTTCAGTTATCTCTTCTCCTCAAGTTGTTCTTCTCGAGCCAACTTCTGGATCTCCTACAACAAGTTATCCTTCACCAAGCTTTGATTTTCTCCTGGTGATCATGTACACTTCAAATCACAATTATCAACAACTCGCTCTGATACCAAATGATCCCCCTAAAGATATTTAATTGAAATGTGATTCGATCACGCTTTAGAAAGTGTTAATGCATGATTTAAAAACATCGTTAAATACATAAGCATGAAAGCATGGAGAACTAAATAATAATGTTGCAGCAAAATAATAGAACAATGAATATGTTCGAAAGAAAATGACACAAGAAATTGATAACAAAGTTCGTATATCTCAAAGCCTACGTCTCCGGGCCCAGTTTTCAACGGGGAGGCTTTTTATATTAATAAAATTTCAGAATACATCAAACATATCAAAGTTACATCAATGGAATTTCTGACTGATCTAGTTGTGATCTGCTCAGCCTCAAGAATCCAACACAATTGACGACACTGAAAAAGACCTCTTACAACTTCTGGAATAAATCTGTAAAGTTCTGCCTCCAAATATCCAAAACTGCTCCAAACATTCTTCTCACAACTCTCATTCTCTCTTTGCCCCTTCATAGCATAACATCACATGTATATATAGTGTTTGTGACAAAACCCTAATGGAAAACATAGTATGAATTAAATTTCATATCGTATTTTTAAAACCATATAACAATATGGTTCTATTTTTAATGTTTGTTTAAAACCACACCATAAAACGTTACATTCGGTGCAATGGAAATTATGCACGAAACTATACAAGTATGGCATATATTAACAAAAACCATATCATACATTAAAGTTTAGCGCGTTTTGTATCGTTTCCATACTTATGATATAGTTACAACTTCTTCGACGGTGATATCACATTAGAACCCTATTGTAGCGGTTACCACCACCCTCCAAAATATTTCCTTAGCCCGTTTTGGAGCCTCCCTACCAACCTTTCACAAAAATTTGTCTTGCCTCGTCAAGTACACGAGCTTCATTGTTTTTCATACACATAGGTAGCCTATCGAGCACAACTTAATGCATTCCCCTCATAGGTTGTTCACCCGGACTTGGTCCAACTGCAGGCTAAGCAGCTTCCCAATGAAAATTGTGCATTTTTGGAGGGAAACCAACCTTCTCTCTGGAAATTGCGCAATTCTATCTGGCAGTCTATTGGGCTCTAGAAGCATAATTCTGCCAGCCAACACTCCTAGTAGAAATTGTGAAAATTTCTCCAGCAGGTCTGCTCAGCCCAGAATTTGTGCAAATCTAGGTAGCATTCAGTTGCTTTGGCTAAAAATTATGCAAAACTCCTGGGAAGTCAGACTAGCTCCTAGCCAGAAATGCACATTTTCCTCAAGCAATTGAGCATCTACATGCATGATCAATCTGGTTGACCAGTTCCACACGGGACTGAGGAAACTTGACTTGCATGCATACATGACTGGCTCTTCCTAGAATAGCAAAAGTCAACATGAAAAAGGCATCCCATGATTCAGGATGCTATTTTTAACAGTCGGCAGTTACATGCAAAGTTGTTTTAGAAGTTTCCCTCGAAGTGTCGCTTTTTCCTAAATTTGTGGCATGCGCGTCATGAGCCCAAAATTATTTATTCAATGCAACAGAGCTCATTATTTCACATCAATATTGGAGGTCTAACATCCCAGAACACATCCATGACTCTTTGACACATCTGGCTCAGCTATTCACGGGTAAGTGGTCTCAATTTGTCTTTTTCAGCATTTTTGTCTCTTTTTGTGTATTCACTTGTATGAGTGTTGTTTGCTTGATTTCTTTGAACGCTTGCTGTCATTTACATACATAATAGCTTGTCCTAGTTGTGTTTCAGTTTTAGTTGCTATCTCACTATTGTCGCATGCATGAAACTGTCAGGCCCCTATAATACTGGTGATTCCCCCATTATTAATCTCATTGTATCCCTTATTGTTATTATTGTGCCGCTATTGTCCCCATATTGTTATTAGTATGCCCCATAGAAACCCACTATTGTTATTTTATGCCCTTATGTTATTACTATTATGTCGGCTTGATTATATTATGACCCCTTAGACTCCTATATATAAGAAGGGAGGTTTAGTCATTTGTATCATCCAAGAATTGTTCATTTTTGTAATTTAAAGGAGGTTTCCCCCTTGAAGAGGTTGAATTATAAAGTGTTGATCTACCTTTTCTATCCTTTTGTGAGTTGTTTTCCTAAGATTTGGTATCAGAGCTTTGGATTCTAGGGTTTCACTGCTCCAAACAGGTCATCATGGAATTTTTTCTATAAATTTTTTTCTGCAACATTTCAGAAGCTAAAAAAAAAACCTATTTAGGCTGAAATCGTTATGAATTTCGAGTCTGAATTTCAGAGTTTGAATCATTATATTCACGGAGATATGATCTGAGGATGTGAGAATTTTTGCAGACTCCCAAATTACATTCCAAATAGGTGACTTGGGGAAAATCGTCATAACTTTTTTTTTGAGCATCAAATTGAAATTTAGTAAGAATTTTTAGAAAGAGGACGGTTTTAGTTTTCTGTGCATCAATTTCAGGTACTAAGGTTGAAACAATGATAAGTGGAACATTGTACAAGTTTGCTCTGTTGAATTATTCTATAATCAGGTTACCGTGAGAGATTTGGCGTAACTCTTTCTTGGAGAATCCAATCTTGATCAAACTTGCGGGGTTAGAAAGAGGGCTCAAAGGGCTACCGCAGGACACGATTTCATATATTTGAGATCCGCGGTTACATAGATACAACAGATTCAATATCAAGCTCTTACAAAGTGAAAAAAAAGGTGTGTAGTTTTTTTGAATTTTGCATAAGATTGGTTTGAAAAATTAGTTTGAAGGAATTCAAAGGGAATAGTGAAGAATTATTAGCATTAATTAATTCCCCAAAGAAAGAAAATGGAAACACCTAGTAAGCAACCTGAAAGCTCTAGCATGACTCGTGAAGAAGATGAAGAAATGCAACATCTTATATCAAAATTACAAGACCAAGTACAACAAATTTCACTCTCACTAAAGGTAAATGAAGCCAAGATGAATGACATGGAAACTAATATGAATGGCATGCAAGTTCAGATGGATGGTGTGGAAGCTAAGATGGATGGTTTAAAGAAAGGCGTAGAAGCTAAGATGAATGGCATGGACGATAAGATGGAAGAATTGAGAATGAATTTGAATAAGTTGCTACAAGAAATGGTCACTAATGGTGAAAGCGTAGTAAAGGAAACTCATGATGAGAACAAACGAAATGTTAATCATGATTTCATAGACTCTAATGTTGGATTGAAGACCCACCATGTTCCAAAAATCGATATGAGGAAGTTTGATGGCAAGGGTCCCGGAACATGGATACCATAGATGGAGCAATTTTTCGATCTCCATAATGTGCAAAACACACAAAAGGTACGTATTGCAACTTTATATTTGAAACCAAATTAGTTTGTATGGTATTGATGGCTTTTCTCTCGTAAATAAATTGTCACTTGGGCAATCTTTATGAAAGAAATGATAGCACATTACGAGGATACAAAAAGCAACACCTTTTTTAGCCAATTGATAAATCTCAAACAAAAGGGTTCAATGATCGAGCACATTGAGGACTTCCAAAAATTGAACATAAGGGTAAAATATATTCCATAAGAGCATAGGATTGATGTGTTCATAGGGACTTTAAAGGATAATATCCAACATGAGGTTTGCCTTTGGGAACCTGATTCATTGGAGAAGGCATTAAGGTTAGAAAGAAAAATGGAAAGCAAAATTATGGCAATGAGGAAGCCTACCACTCACAACTATAAAGATGGAAGTGTTGTTTCCCCTAGCCTTCCACAACCTACAAGATTGACACCACAACAATTGGAAGAAAAAAGAGCAAAAGGGCTTTGTTACAGTTATGATAGTGAATACACTAAAGGTCATAAGTGTGTCGAGAAGAAATTATTCTACATAGATTGTGAAGAGGAGGAAGAAAAGGAACAAGAAATGTCAAAAAAGGAGGATATAATCTAAGAACAAACCCTGGATAAAGAAATGAATCCGACCATATCTTGTAATGCATTGGATGGAATTACCACTCCTTAAACTATCAAGATAGAAGGACAAATCAAGAAGAAAAGGGTAATAGTGTTGATTGATTCGGGAAGTACCCATAATTTTATTCATTGTAAGATAGCAAAGAAATTGAATTGCTTCCTATATATAGAACCAGAGTGTCAATGATGGTTGCAAGTGGAGGAACCATAAATTGCTCTGGAAAGTGCCATAATATCAAGCTATCCATGGGAGAATATGTATAAAATAGTCCAATGATTTCCATTCCAATGGGTGGTGCTGATGTTGTACTAGGAGTCCAATGGCTACAAGCCTTGGGTACAATCGCTTTTAACTTTCAAGAAATTTTCATGAAATTTTGTATGGAAGGAAAGGAAGTTGAATTAAGGGGTATTGCAGGAAAACATGGAAAGATAATCAGTGCTAACGGTATGACAAAGCTTGTAAAGAAGGAACAACGACGTGTAATTGCATAATTATGTTCATTAGAGGTTCCCACATCGAAATCATATGTTTCTCCAGATATCCAAAACGTCTTGGACAATCATTCCAAGGTATTTGAGACTCCCAAAGGTCTCCCACCTATTCGTGATCATGATCATGCTATTCATTTGATTCTAGGAACTGTTCCTCCAAACATCAAGCCATACAGATATCCCTATGCCCAAAAGAGTGAAATTGAACATATGGTTGCAGAAATGCTAGAGGCTGGTATAATTCAACCTAGTCAAAGTTCTTTCTCTGCTCCATTAGTATTGGTGCACAAGAAGGATGGATCATGGCGCATGTGTCCGGATTATAGGGAGCTCAACAAGCTCACTATTAAAGATAAGTTTCTGATTCCTGTCATTGATGAATTACTGGATGAATTGCATGGATCAATTTACTTCACCAAGTTGGATCTTCGTTCAGGATATCATCAAATCAGAATGAAGACTGAAGACATTCCAAAAACAACATTTAGAACTCCTGAGGGTCATTATGAATTTTTGGTCATGCCTTTTGGACTTACCAATGCACCTTCAACATTTCAAGGGTTGATGAATTCAATTTTCAAACCATTCCTAAGAAAATTTGTGTTAGTATTTTTTGATGATATACTAATCTACAGCAGGTCTTGGAAGGATCACGTTGAACATGTTGACAGGGTGCTACAACTATTTAAGGAGAAACAATTATATGCAAAAAGCTCCAAATGTTTCTTTGGAGTACAAGAGGTGGAATATCTGGGTCATATTATATCTCATGAAGGTGTTAAGGTAGACCCTAGCAAAATTAAGGCCATTAAGGAATGGAAAATCCCCACATCCATAAAGCATCTACGAGGATTTCTTAGGTTGACAGGGTATTATCGGAAGTTTGTTAAGAATTATGGGAGAATAATAGCACCTCTAACAACATTATTGAAGAAATATGCATTTTCATGGACTCTAGAAGCAACAAAGGCCTTTGAACTTCTTAAAGAGGCAATGTGCCAAGCACTAGTCTTAGCTATGGAGGACTTCGCAAAAACCTTTATTATGGAATGTGATGCTTCAAGAAATGGAAATGGTGCTGTTTTAATGCAAGATGAAAGACCCATTGCTTTCGAAAGTCATCCAATCAAGGAAAGTATTTACACAAAGCTATTTATGAGAATGAAATGTTGGCAATACTACATGCACTTAAGAAATGTTGACCCTACCTAATGGGAAGACACTTCAAGGTAAAAATGGATCATGATAGTCTTAAATATTTCTTAGAAAAAAGATTATCCTTTGAAGAGCAAAAAAAATGGGTCACAAAGATGTTGGGTTATGACTTTGAAATCATCTACAAAAAAGGGAAGAAAAATGTTGTGGTAGATGCACTCTCAAGAAAGGATCAGGATGTGGAAGCATTGTTGTGCGCCATTTATATTATCCAACCAGATTGGATAAATGAAGCAAGGGAGGAATGGAAGAATGATGAAGAAGTGTGGGCACTCATTTGAAAGTTACAACAAGATCCCAATACATCTGATACATTTAGCTAGAAAAATGATTCTTATGGTACAAAGATCACTTATACCTATGTAAGAATTACCAACTCAAACAAAATATTCTTATGGAATTGCACATTTCTCCCTTAGGAGGGCACTCAGGATTTTAAAAAACTTACCATAGGGTTAAGAAGAATTTTTTTTTGGGATGGCCTTAAATTGGATATTCAAAATTTTGTGGCGGAATGTTTGGATTTCCAACAAAATGATGTTGAAATGATTAAGACCCCAGGTCTATTACAACCTTTATCCATTCCAAGCCAACGTTAGAAGGAGGTTTCAATACAAGTTTACCCAAGTCCGGAGGAAAGAGTGTCATCATGGTGGTAGTTGAAAGACTTACAAAGTATGCACACTTTTGTGCATTATCACATCCATTTAAATCCAGTACAATTTCTACTACATTTATGGAAACAATTCAAAAGTTACATGGAAAGCCAAAGATTATTGTAAGCGACAGAGATCCCATTTTCACTGGAAATTTTTAGACAAAATTATTTTCTTGTCTTAGTACTAAGTTAGCTCATAGCTCATCTTATCATCCTCAATCTGATGGGAAAACTAAGATAGTAAACAAATGTTTGGAAAGATATCTTCGTTGCTTTGTATCTGATAAATGGACACAATGGTTCAAATGTTTGCCTCTCGCTGAATGGTGGTATAAGACTTCCTTCCATGCTGCAACAAAATTGACCCCATTTATGGCACTTTATGGATATCATCCACCATCCATCACATCATATTTAAGACAAAATTCTAAGGTTCAAGCATTGGAACATCACATCGAGTATCAACAACAAGTTCTGCAACTCTTAAAGGAGAACATTAGGTTGGTGCAGAATAGAATGAAACAACAAGCAGATCAACATCACAATGAAAGAAGTTTTGATGTGGGTGACTAGTTATTCCTACGGCTACAACCATATAAACAAATGTCCCTCAAGCAAGCTAAGAAGGATAATAAATTATCACCAAAGTATTATGGTCTGTACAAGGTGTTCCAAAAGATTGGTACTATGGCATACAAATTGGAGTTTCCTCCAGCTTCCCAAGTGCACCCAGTTTTCCATGTTTCATGTTTAAAGAAGGTTATAGGTGACAAGCTCCCAGTTCAAATAATATTGCCAGAGCTTGACGAGGAAGGACAAAATCAAATTGGAACCGAAAATAGTCACAGAAACAAGAACTCGACAGCTACGAAATCGATCAATTTCGGAGTATCTCATCGAGTGGATGAACTTATCCACTGATGATTCCACATGGGAGGATGAGAATTTTATATAGAAGCATCCAGAACTACTCAAGAATTGAGAACAATTCTTTTCAGAAGGAGAGGGGCATGTTAGGCCCTTATAATACTATTGATTCCCCCATTACTATTGTCATTGTATCCCTTATTGTTATTATTGTGTCCCAATTATACCCATATTGTTAATAGTATGCCCCATAGAAACCCACTACTGTTATTTTTGTGCCCTTATGTTATTACTATTATGTCGGTTTGATTACATTGTGACCCCATACACTCCTATATATAGAAGGAAGGTTTAGTCATTTGTATCATCCAAGAATTGTTCATTTGTGTAATGTAAAGGAGGTTTCCCCCCCAAAGAGGCTGAATTCTAAGGCGTTGATCTACCTTTTCTATCTTTTTATGAGCTCATTTCGTAATAGAAACTATTTTTCACGAACGTTCGCCCGACTGGTGAACTGCTTCACCCACATGCATGTTGATCTGTTTAATGAATCATTCATTCATGTTTTGCATGCACTGTCAATCACTTCTACTTTCACTTAGTGTCGCCAAACATTCACTGTCTGATTTTCTTTTAGTTTCCCGTCAGTGCGCCAGGCCAAACTTGGCCCGAACTCTACCTCACTAAGACTGCATTGTGCGATTTGGGTAAGGAAGGTAGAGGCTCTACCTTCCTCTCTAGAAATGTGCATTTTTCCCAATGCTGGACTCCAAGAATGTTTTGCGCATTTTTGGAGGACAGTAACTGTTGGCCCAAGAAATTGCGCAAATCAGTCCCTGGGCCTGTAGTCCTTCCCAACTGGAATTGTGCATTACGCAATACCAACATCCAACAACCAGTATATATTGTGCATTGCACAAATCCAGCAGCCAGTCTTGGCTCCCAGATAGCCGAGACTGCCTTTTGCACAGTTCTAGCAGCTAGTCACCTAGCCTCCTAGAAGAAATTGCGTAATCTTTCTCATCAGTTTCCCAGGTATGTGTTGTGTCATCTCCATAATTTTCTTTGTTTTCACTGATAGATTTCTTGCTATGCATATTTCTTGTCTCCAGATATTTCAGGTGTTCATCTATCTCAATGGCTTCCAAGAGAACAGGATCCCAGGACACTGATAGAAGTGCAGCTCGAGAAGTAGCTGATCAAATGTCCTCTAGTCTATCGATCTATGAAGATACAAAGTTGTATCTAGACAAGGAAATCAAACTGACGTGGCAAGAAGTCAATGAAACATTTGTAGGCACTTTTTGGGAACACCTCGAAGACCATCAGGTGTATGTGAACATTCACAAGTTTGGCTTGTACCGATTGCATGCATATATCCCATGTTCCCTTGCACGGAGATGATACACTGGATCATCTCTCACACTGATCCCGAGATGATGACCTTGAGCAATGTCAGCGGGAAAATCTTGCGACCTTCTGGGAACAGGATTACGATGAGATGTATTATATTTCCAAGCCCGTGATTATTATGGAGACTCCATTCAACTTACCCAATAGTAGTGCTAATTCAAGAGACATTCTGAATGATTGGGTAAAGGAGCCAGCTCGTTTCAGGATGACACCTAGCCAGGTCTATAAGACAAAGATACTGAACAAGGTGTACCAATACTTGATCATATTTTATTTTTGATAGTATGGCCAAGCAAGCACGAAAACCTTCCCACAGAGTTGGGTGGTTGCACTAACCTAAGTGGCTAGAGAAGGAAAACCATGTAATTGTGTTGGCATATTGGCTCATCAACAGAAGGATAAATTCACAAAGGCTCGACAGTTACTTGGAGGTATACATGTAGAGATTTACATGTCCACCTACATCCTAGATGCAGTTTGTGCCCGACACGAGTTCCCAGGATTAGAGTGGGCATGGTCACCGGTAGAGACTGCTGTGAACACATATTTCAAGTTTTTGTCGGAATGTAGCTTCAAAGGAGTAATCACTCAACTCTCTGATCATTTTGTTGTCCATTTTTACAAGATGATGTTCGAACAAGATCCACCCTGCATATTAAAGGAAGCAACAGAGGCATTGATAAGTATTGCAGATTGGTATGCCTCACCGTCCGACACTTTCATCCGAATGTTCAATGCAGAAAATCCTCCACACGTTCTGCCAAAGTTTGCCTTGGACAAACTTGTCATGCAAGAAGTAGCATATCACATCTCAGCAGGATTGACAACTAGATTCCAACGGAAGAAGAAGGCACTTTGGCCCACTCTTCCATTGTGGATTGGGTTATGTGAGATCCATAGTATCAAGCAAGCAGATGTCGAAGCAAAACTGATGAAGTAGTATCCATTCGACCTCTGAAGCTTCAATCCGTACGACCCACATTGCATTGTGAAGGATCATTGAACGAGAGTTCAATTCAACTGGATCTACGGGGCATTTCATTCGGTCGAGGATGACCCATCGAGATATTGCTACACTTTCTCCTGACCCAATGAACCAGTCAGATTCATTGTGGAGTGGCTAGCAAAGCACCATGAAGCAGCATCACAGAGAGTACCAGCAGTAGAAGCAATGGCAACAGAGCCTAACATACTAGTGCACGACAAAGGGAAGAGGAAGATTGTTGATCACATGGAGGAGGAGAAAAGCTGCAAGTTTCAAGCAGATCCACTTGTAGAGAAAGCAGTTATGGCTATAAAGGCAAAGAGGCAACAATGTGACAAGAGAATCACATGAAGGTAGAAGGATCAAAAGAGAATCGAAGAAGTAGAGAAGGAGTTGCATGAGCTGAGGGAGCAACTCTGAAAGGAACAAGAGTTGCAAAAACAAGAGAGGGAAGCGTAGTAGCAGCAGATACAGCAGGGGGCACATCATGTGCAAACCGATGAAGCAGTGCCAGTACAAGTTGTTGATTCATCTGAACAACTGGCATTAGGTGAACAAGGTGAACCACCGTAAGGGCAAGACTTTTATCATGAGATAGAACATGCACTTCAACAATTGGATGCAGACATGGAGCAGCAGGAGTTGGAACAAGATACCGACCTCATGCCTCACCACAAAGAGGTCGACTCACCCACTTCAATGCATCTAGAAGAATATAAATTCACAGATGACCAAGGAGACACTGAGATCCTTGGTGATAATCTAGAAGAAGAGATGCACAACATCTCGTTTGATGAATCCCAACATAGAGTTGTGTAGTCTCACAGAGTGTCGACTTTGGAGGATCAAACATCCCTTGCGCAAGTTGAAGAACAAGTGATCGTGACTGATGTGAGCAAGAATCTAGATGCTTTGGCTGATGCAACCAGAGTGTATGTTGAAGCCACTAGATCAAGTGTTGATTTTCTTATAGCTGAGAATGAGTGAATGGTGAAGGAACTATAGGTGGCCAAGCAAGGAGGAGACTTGGTGACAATGTCCGCCCAAGCTGAATTGAAGAAGGCAATACTAGATGAAGTATTGTCCCTTGACACAATTATGCGAGAATTGTACTCCAAGCTTTGTACCATGTACAGGGTAGTCTTCCATCTCAACGGATGGTAGCAACGATGTGCTATGAGAGCACACATCTTGACGAAAATACATGTCGTTGTTAATGACATGCAAACATGGAAAATGAAGTACAAGGGAGCCCCACTTCACTTGCCAAAGATGATGAGGCCAAATGCAGTTGAGCTGAAAGCAAGTATCCAGAGTCAGATCCAAAACTATGAGGACCTCCTGCAACTCATCACTAAAATACAAGCTTCCCATGCATGAGTATTCAAGAGAATGGATGTTGTGGTGCACACACATGCAATCCCATCCCTTAAGATTCTCAACCAGGCAAAGACAAAGAAGCAGGTCCAAGTAGAGTTTGAATCGTACTTTGACGAGTTGATGCACATCACCACCAGCCCAGAATTACCTATTAGTGCAGACATCATGCACAAGTATGTTGCTGGTCCGATCACATTGAAGACAATGATGCACATGCTTTCAGACAAGTTGGACAGGGGAGCCTGAGCAGTGTACTCAGATTCTATGGAGGTGAAGGTTAGGTTTTAGACTAATGTCACCGCAGAACACACGGACACTATCAAAGACTAGAGAGCTTGGCATCAATATGTTACTGTTGATTAGCATGAGGATGTTGAGTAGTTGAACTTATATAGTTGTCTAAGTTAGAGTGATGTCTAGTTTGGCTTGCTCAAGCCATTGTGTTCACATGGGTACATGTGCATTGTAATGTTGAGTCATCTCAAGTGTAAGTCAAGTGTCAATAGTGAATGTAATAGTCATAGAGTAGGTGGAGAGTCATTAGGGTAGTTGAACAGTCACAAAGGGGAATGGCAAAGGCCACCCCACTCTTTACTATAAATATTCCCTCATAACTCATTGTATAGGCTTTTGGTCAGCCAAGCTTATGTTAAGACTATATTGAAGAAAGCTTGGACAATATTGTAACGTGCCTTGGCTTCTCCACTTCACGGAGCTAGTTCATCTATTTGGAGGAGCAGGCAGATGTGGCTGTAACGCTTCACTGTTGGGGCTAGCAGGTTTACATGGATGTATTATATGATTGGGACTTACACTTCTTTATATAATAAGAGCTAGCACATTTTCATGCATACGTTGTTCTTGTAGTTGGACTGCTCCAATTTCTTAGCAATATATGTTGTTTAACTTATGTATTTGTCTATGAACTACTTTGTATGCAATTATATGAATCTTGTGGTAGATGTGTTGTTGGTTTAACCATCAATTCGGATTTTTGACTGGTCTTCTTTCCAGCTTGTGATGCATCTTCGCTCATGTGTTCCCTTCTCAGCTGAGTAATGCTAGAGGTTGCTAAGGGGCGCACTCATCTCACCCCCCATGTGTTTGAACCACTCATTCACCTACCTTAACTCACTGCAATGGTCAAACCCTTGCTACTAACAAAGTTATATTACTTGCCTCTGTGTGACATCGTGGTCAAGGCATTACCTTACGACCCACTGCTGGGACTCCTACACCAAATGGTCTGAGGTCTAATTGGGGCTTCTTACCGGGGAGATCCCCTTGACATGTTGGTGAGTCAAGCACCATCAACATTTCTCATGCTAGAAGGAGGGCCAGATGAAAAGTTGTGTCCTCTCATCCAGTTTTGAACCTCTACATATCTTTCATGGATTCTTGCACTCTTCCCCTGCAATGTTTTATGAATTGTGAAGATGTCTCCATCACGGGGGATTTTTTCGATCTCTTGTCCACTTTCACGTATGATGGTGAAGGCGAAGTGTCCTGGCATGAGTACTTACATGCCTTTGTTTCCATGCTTCATGAGGAATATGGGTGTTCTGACAAATAGGCCAGCTTGTTACTTGCACACACACTTCACGAATCTCCACATCGATGACTGCTTAGCCTACCCGCTGACGACATGCACTCACTTGAGCACTTATGTGATCTTATTGAAGACACTTTCTATCATTTTGATCCAGACCATATTGAACAAAAAATATTACAATAATGGAAGGCTTTGCATGAATCAATTATTGATTTTTGGCAGCACTTTCATGACTTGTAGTTTTAGGCTTCGAGGAGCCAGATGAAATTCACTTATCTTTGGGATTGGTTCGAGTATTTCCTTAAGAAATCTACTTGTCCCAAGACGGAGCTTGAGATCAAGCCTCAATCAACATTCTTTAATTATGGAGCTATGCAATCTCATGTGGATGCGGTCACTCTCTCCACTGACTATCTGTCTTCCTCTCATTCGATAGCTCCACCACTTCCTAGTAATGTTGAAGATCACGCTCACACACTTGCTTAGTTTTCACATCCTCCAAACATCACTTCACTCAATTTTATTGCAGATTTGGTTGTCAGTCCTTTGAGTTCTCATATGCATTCTATTCTATGATCTTTGTCTTCGCACTTAGGTGTTCCTTCAGATTATGTTGTCTTGTGTTCGTCCATTCCAGACTCTTCACTTGTTGTGAATGAGGAACAACCTATTGACGGAGTTGGTGTTGCACAACCAACGTGCGCTATCATTCATGAAGAGTATAATTAGGAGTTTGAGTATCAACACTCGGTGAAGGAAGACTCCCTTCCATCTGAGACCCCTCCATTCTTTCCTAACATATTTGGTGAACCTTCCATCCATGATTTTGCATGTGTTTCTTCATCCACGGATGCACCCATTGTTTATCACTTGTAGGACTCACTGGATGTTGGTCCATCATTCGACAATGGAGAGGATAAGTTATTCATTGAAAATCCACTTGACCTTTCATTTGTATTTTCCAGAAACACAAAGGATGAGTTTGTTCAATTTTAATCTACCCCTCTATTTGATTCATCTGATCATGAGGATGTCGATGATATCATTTATTTTTCTAATTGTGGTGGTCGTGATCCATTTGTTTCTGTATTTGATCACGATAAGGACTCTATCACAATTGATCTTTTGAAGCCATCGGCTTATGATGATCTACCCGATGATGAAATTGAAATGCCCAAGACTGTCGAGGAACTTCAGCCCGAGTTAATGGTTATGTAAGGTCCTCGCTATCTTGGGGTTAGTCTCACTTTTGACCAGGAACCTGTTTAGTCACCCAAGGCTCCTCATCACTCATCCGTATGCATTGAAGATTCATCTCACACACAGATCACACTCCTCCACTCGAACTGCATGATCCCATCGCCCATGCATTGGAGGAATCATACATTGCAAGCACACATGTACGACGCAAGTTATCTTTGTTTCTTTCATTTTCTTTCATGTCTCAGTCAAGAGTGTGCTTGTGCTTAAAAGTTGCACACAGTGTCACAGATCACCACAATAAGTCCATGGACTGTCTGTCATGCACTTGTACTCAAGTCCTGTGGGCACTATCAGACATGAAGTGTGGTTGTCTTCATTGTTATATCTTTCTTTCTTGTTGGTTCGCACAACTAGGTTTGTCGCAGACCAAGTCTTCACCAACATGGGTCTACCAATGCATCGGTGGATGCAGTGGAAATATCACTTCACGTGATTAGGCCCATGCATTGTTAGTGTAGGAGTAGGAGTAGTGTTTTCTTTCAGTCAGTCTGCTCACATGCTTGTTTGCTTTTGCTTTGTTTGCTTACTTGCTTTGCTTTCACTTTTTCTTCTGCTTTTGCTTTGCTTTAATGTTTTTTAGTTCATTTGTTTCGTTCATAGGTTAGTTTTGCATGGAACCATGTATGACTCTTGAAAAGGGCTGGGTGAAGTACAAGAGGGCTTGTACAACTATCAGTACTTGGTTATCTGTCATCATGCCTCTGTATGAAGAGCTTGTTACTTTTAGTCCATGATATGTTGAAGGAAAATACGTACTATCTGAAGTGAACCTTGGTGAAAACACAATGCTTTCTCGTTAACTAGTGTCACCCTCTCTAGTCATTTGTTTTTGGCTTAACCCTTGTCATCTCAGTCAAGTAGAGTAAGGTGAGGGGGAAAACCTTAACAGGCACGTCAAAGGTACAAATAAACTACTTCTTTGTTGGAACAACCTCTTCTGCTCTCAATAAGTCGAGATCCCTCTTCTGCCTTTGAAATGAATAAGTGTTATGCACAGTGAAAAAATGAAAAATGAAAAAAATAAAAAGTCAAAAAAATTCAAAAATTCAAAATGAATAAGGAGAAAGAAGAGAACGGATTCCTGTGCAGGGAGGTGATGCAAATAACTCCACCGGGGTACTGATCAGGCTCGCTGGCAGCAGAGCCATGCTTGTGTTCATATGTGACTTCAATGGGGTACTATATAGGCCTGCTAGCAGTGGAGCAACACCAGAGATGAAACTAAGACTCTGGTGACTATATTGCTTGTGCACCTATACCCCTCAACCCTAGTCGAAACAAATGTGTTGCCTTGGCTTGGAATGTGTGTCTATCGACCAAGAGCTTGGAAGATGCTACATCTTACAATCAAGTCAGTGTGAAACCAAGATGAGCTGAGAACTAAACAATACTTCCGGAGGTGTTAGACTTGTTTTTCATGAACAAGGTCCATTCAGAGAGCTGGAGTTCTACCAGTGTGTCACCAAGTGTTGTAGCGGCTACAACCACCCTCCAAAATTTTTCCTTAGCCCGTTCTGGAGCCTCCCTACCAACCTTTCACAACACTTTGTCTTGCTTCATCAAGTACACAAGCTTCAGTGTTTTTCATGCACAAAGGGAGCCTGTTCAGCACAACTTAATGCATTCCCCTTGTAGGATGTTCACCCGAAATTGGTCTAGCTGCAAGCTGGGCAGCTTCCCAATGAAAATTGCACATTTTTGGAGGGCAACCAGCTTCCCTCCAAAAATTGTGCAATTCTGTTTGGCAACTTGCTGGGCTCCAGAATTGCACAATTCTACCAGCCAACACTCCAAATAGAAATTGTGCAAATTTCCCCAACAGGGTGCTCAGCCTAGAATTTGTGCAAATTTGGGAAGCAGTCAGTTGCTCTACCCAGAAATTGTGCAAACCTCCTGGGTAGTTAGACCAACTCCCAACCAAAAATGTGCATTTTCCTTTAGTAGTTGAGTAGCTGCATGCATGAGCAGTCTGATTGACCAGTTCCACCTAAGCCCGAGGAAACTTGACTTGCATGCATGCATGACTGGTTCTTCCCATAATAGCAAAAGGAAACATACAAAAGGCATCCCATGATTCAGGGAGCTATTTTTAGCAGTTGGGAGTTACATGCAAAGTTGTTTTAGAAGTTTCCCTCCAAGTGTCGCTTTTTCCTATATTTGTGGCATGTGTGTCATGAGCCCAAAATTATTTATTCGACACATCAAATCTCATTCTTTCACATTGAACTTGGAGTTTTGACATCCCACAACACATCCAGGACTCTTCAGACACATCCGGCTCAGCTATTCACGGGTAAGTGGTCTTAACTTTTCTTTTTCAGCATTTGAGTCGCTTTTTGTGTATTCACTTGTATGAGTGTTGTTTTCTTGATTTCTTTGAATGCTTTCTATCATTTACATGTATACTAGCTTGTTCTAGCTTTGTTTCAGTTTTCGTTTCTATCTCACTGTTGTCACATGCATGAAACTATTTTGCATGAAAATTTTCCCAAACCGGCGAACTGCTTCACCCACATGCATGTTGATTTGTTTAATGAATCATTCATTCCTGTTTTGCATGCAATGTCAATCAATTTTTCTTTCAATTAGTGCCACAGTTCATTCACTATCTTATTTGCTCGTCGGTGAGCCAGGCCAACCTTGGCTCGGACTCTGCCTCACTGAGACTACATTGTGCAATATGGGGAAGGAAGGCTCTACCTTCCTCTCTATAAATGCACATTTTTGCCCAGCACTAGCCTCTAGGACTATTTTTCACATTTCTGGAGGACAGTGACTTTTGGCCCATGAAATTGCGCAAATCAGTCCTTGGGCCTACAGTCCTTCCCAGCTAGAATTGTGCATTACGCAATCCCAGCAGCCATCAGCCAGTCCAGATTGCATATTGCACAGATCCAATAGTCAGTCCTAGCTCCAAGATAGCCCGTAACACCTTTTGCCCAGTTCTGGTAGCCAGTCACCCAGCCTCCTAGAAGAAATTACGCAATCTTTCTCATCAGTTTCCGAGATATGTGTTGTATCATCCCTGAAATTTGCTTTGTTTTCGCTGAAAAATTTCTTGCTATGCATATTGCTTGTCTCCAGATATTTCAGGTGTTCATCCATCTCAATGGCTTCCAAGAGAATAGGATCCCAGGACACTCATGGAGATGGAGTTGGAGCAGTAGCTGAGCAAATGCCCTCTAGTCTGCCGATCTATGAAGATACAAAGTTGTATCTAGACAAGGACATCAAACTGAAGTGGCAAGAAGTCAAATAAACATTTTCAAACACTTTTGGGGAACATATCGAATACCATTAGGTGTATGTGAACATTCACAAGTTCGGCTTGTACCAGATTGCATGTAGATATATTTTATTCCCATGTGTGGACATGATACACTAGATCGTCTCTCACACTAATCCCAAGATGATGACCTTGAGCAGTGTCAGTGGGACTGTGACCTTCTGGGAAAATTATTATGATGAGATGTATTAGATTTCCAAGCCCGTGACTTTCATGGAGACTCCTTTTAGCTTACCCAACAACAGTGCTAACTCAAGAGACATTTTGAAGGATTGGCTAAAAGAGCCAACGTGTTTCAGGATGACACCCAACCAAGTATATAAGACAAAGATACTAAGGAAGGCATACCAATTCTGATCATATTTTTTTGTCTATTGTATGACCAAGCAAGCACGAAAACCTTCCCACAGATTTGGGTGGTTGCACTGGACCAAGTGGCTAGAGAAGGAAAACTGTGTAACTGGTCTGGCATACTGACTTATCAGCTGAAGGAGAAAGTCACGAAGGCTCGACAGTCACCTCGAGGCATGCATGTAGAGATTTACATGTCTGTGTACATCCTAGATGCAGTCTGTGCCTGACACGAGTTCCCAGGCTTGGAGTGGGCATGGTCACCGACGAGGACTGTTGTGAACACATATTTCAAGTTGTTGTTGGAACACAACTTCAAAGGAGTAATCACACAACTGTTTGATCATTTTTTCGTCCCTTTGTACAAGATGATATTCAAACAAGATCCACCCTGCATGTGATAGGAAGAAATGGAGGCATTGATAGGTATTGCAGATTAGTATGCCTCACCATCCAACACTTTCAACTGAATTTTCAGTGCAGAGAAGCTTTCGCATGTTCTGCCAAATTTTTTCGTTGGACGTACTTGTCATGTAGGAAGTATCCTATCACATCTCAGTAGGATTGATAGCTATACTACAACGGAAGAAGAAGAAACCTTGGCACACTCTTCCATTGCGGATTGGGTTATATGAGATCCGGAGTATCAAGCAAGTAGGTGTCGAAGCAGAACTAATGAAGAAGTATCCATTCGACCTCTGAAACTTCAATTTGTATGACCCAAATTGCATTGTGAAGGATCATTGCACAAGAGTTTAGTTTAATTGGATCTACAAGAATTTCATTTGGCCGAGGAGAACCCATGGAGATATTGCTACAGTTTCTGCAAACCAAATGAACCAGTTGGATTCGTTGTGGAGTGGTTAGTGAAGCAGCATCACGAAGAGCACCAATAGTAGTAGCAGTGGCAACAGAGCCTAGCATACTAGTTCATGACAAAGGGAAGTGGAAGATTGTCGATCACTTGGAGGAGGAGCAAAGCCGCAAGTTTCGAGCAAATCCACTTGTAGAGAAAGCAACTATGGCTATAGAGGCAAAGAGGAAGCAGTGCGACAAGAAAATCACGTGAAGGCAGAAGGATAAGAAGAGAATGGAAGAAGAAGAGAAGGAGTTGCATGAGCTGAGAGAGAAAATCTGAAAGGAACAAGAGCTGTGCAAATAGGAGAGGGAAGCACAACAGTAGCAGATATAGCAGGGGGTGCATCATGTGAAAACCAACATAGCAACGTCCATACAAGTAGTTGATTCATCTGAATAGCTAGCATCAGGCAAACAGGGTGAACCATCGCAGGGGAAAGACTTTTCTCATGAGATAGAACATGCATTTCCACAGTTGGATGTAGACATGGAGCAGCAAGAGTTGGAACAGGATATTTACCTCATGCCTCACCACAAATAGGTCGACTCACCTGCTTCAATGAATCTAGAAGAAGAGAAAGTCTCGGATGAACAAGGAGGCATTAAGATCCTTGTTGATCAGTTGGAAGAAGAGATGCAAAACATCTCGTTTGACGAATCCCAACAGAAAGTTGTGTAGTTTGGCATAGTGTCAACTCCAGAGGATCAAACATCCCCTGTGCAAGTTGAAGAACAAGTGGTCGTGACTAATGTGCGCAAGCATCCAACTTCTTTGGCCGATGCAACCAAAGTGTATGCCGAAGCCACTAGATCAAGTGTTCATTTTCTTATAGCTGAGAATGAGTGAATGTCAAAGGAACTATAGGTGGCAAAGAAAGGAGGAGACTTGGTGACAATACCTGCCTAAGCTAAATTGAAGAGGCAATACTAGATGAAGTATTGTCCCTTGACACAGTTATGTGAGCATTGTACTCCAAGTTTGGTACCATACACAAGGCGGTCATCCATCTCAATGGATGGCAGCAACGATGTGCTAGGAGAGCATGCATCTTCACAAACATACATGTTGTTGTTGATGACATGAAAACATGGACAATGAAGTACAAGGGAGATCCACTTCACTTGCCAAAGATGATGAGGCCAAATGCAATCGAACTGAAAGCATGTATCTGGAGTCAGATCCGGAACTATGAGGACCTCCCGCAACTCATAACTAGCATACAAGCTTCCCATTCATGAGTATTCAAGATCATGGATGTTGTGGTGTGCAAACATGCGATCCCATCACTTGCGACTCTCACCCAAGCGAAGACCAAGAAACAGGTCCAACTAGAGCTTGACTTGTACTTCGACGAGTTGATGCACATTGCCACTAGCCCAGACTTGTCTATCAGTGCAAACATCATGCACAAGTATGTTGTTGGTCCGGCTAGCCACATTGAAGACAACATCTTTCAGACGAGTTGGATAGAGGAGCCCGAGTAGTGTACCCAGATACTATGGAGGCGAAGGTCAAGTTTCAAACGGATGTCATCACGGAACACATAAACATTATTAGAGACTATAGAGCTTGGCATCAATATGTTACCGTTGATCAACATGAGGATGTTGAGCAGTTGGACTTCTATAATTGTCTAAGTTAGAGTGATGTCTAGTTTGGATTGCTCAAGCCATTGTGTTCACATGGGTACATGTGCATTGTAATGTTGAGTCATGTCAAGTGTAAGTCAAGTGTCAATAGTGAATGTAACAGTCATAGAGTAGGTGAAGAGTCATTAGGGTAGTTGAAAAGTCACAAAGGGGAATGTCAAAGGCCGCCCCACCCTTTTATATAAATAGTCCCTCATAACTCATTACATAGGCTTTTGGTCAGCCAAGCTTCTGTTAAGACTATCTTGAAGAAAGCTTGGACAATATTGTAATGCGCCTTGGCTTCTCCACTGCACGGAGCTAGTTCATCTCTTTGGAGAAGTAGACAGATGTGGCTATAACGCTTCACTATTGGGGCTAGCAGGTTTACATGGATGAATTGTATGATTGGGACTTACACTTCTTTATATAATAAGATCTAGCACATTTTCATGCATATGTTGTTCTTGTAGTTGGAATGCTCTGGTTTCTTAGCAATATATGTTGTTTAACTTATGTATTTGTGTATGAACTACTTCGTATGCAATTATATGAATCTCGTTGCAGATGCATTGTTGGTTTAACCATCACTTTGGATTGTTCACTGATCTGCTTTCTAGCTTGTGATGCATATTCGCTCGTGTTCCATTCTCAGTTGAGTAATGTTACAGGTTGCTAAGGGGCGCACTCATCTCACCCCCCATGTGTTTGAACCTCTCATTCACCTTCCTTGACTCACTGCAACGGTCAAACCCTTGCTACTGACAGAGTTATCTTACTTGCCTTTGTGTGACATTGTGGTCAAGGCATTACCTTATGACCCACTATTGGAACTCCTACACCAAACTTTTTGAGGTCTAATTCGGGTTTCTTACCAGGGAGATCCCCTTGACATGTTGGCAGGTCCAACACCATCAACATTTCTCATGCTAAAATGAGGGCCAGATGACAAGCTGTGTCTTCTCATGTAGTTTTGAACCTCCATGGATTCTTGCACTCTTCTTCCCCTCCAATGTTTTTTTAATCGTGAAGATGTATCCATCACAAGGGAGTTTTTCGATCTCTTGTCCACTTTCACATATGATGGTGAAGGCAAAGTGGCCTTGCCTGAGTACTTACATGCCTTTCTTTCCATGCTTCATGAAAAAGATGGGTGTTCTAATGGTCAGGCAACTTGCTGCTTAAACACACACTTCATGAATCTCCACATCGATGGCTGCTCAGCCTATCGGCTGACAACGTGCACTCACTCGAGCACTTTTGTGATCTTATTGAACACACTTTCTATCATTTTGATCCAGACCATCTTGACCAAAAACTGTTACAACAATGGAAGGATCTGCATGAATCGATTATTGATTTTTGGTAGCGCTTCTGTGATTTGCAGTTTCAAGCTTTGAGGATCCAGATGAATCACTTATCTCTGGGACTAGTTCGAGTATTGCCTTAAAAAATATGCTCGTCCCAAGAAAAAGCTTGAGATCAAGCCTCACTCAATGTTCTTCACTAATGGAGCTGCACAATCATGTGGATGCGGTCACTGTCTCCACTAGTTTTCCGTCTTCTTCTCATTCGACAGCCCCACCACCGCCTAGTGATGTTGAAGATCATGCTCACACCCCTGTTTAGTTTTCACATCCTCCCAACATCACTTCACTTAATTGTCACCCAGATTTGGTTGTAAGTCCTTTAAGTTCTCATATACATTCTGTTCTACGACCTCCGTCTTTGCACTCGGGTGTTCCTTCGGATGATGTTGTCTTGTGTTCATCCATTCTAGACTCTTCACTTCTTGTGAACGAGGAACAACACATTAACAGATTTGGTGTTGCACAACGAACATGAATTGTCATTCATGAAGTGTATGAGTGGGAGTTTGAGCATCAACAGTCGGTGAAGGAAGACTCCCTTCCATCCGAGCCCCCTCCGTTCTTTCCTAGCATCTTTGGTGAACCTTCCATCCACGATTTCGCATGCGTGTCTTCATCCATGGATGCACCCATTGTTCATCACTCGCAGGACTCACCAGATGTTGGTCAATCATTCGACAACGGAGAGGATAAGTTATTCATTGAAAATCCACTTGACCTTTCATCTGTCTTTTCTGGAAACACAAAGGATGAGTTTGTTCGCTTTTCATCTACCCCTCTATTTGATTCATCTGATCATGAGGATGCCGATGAAATCATTGATTTTTCTGATCATGGTGGTCGTGGTCCATTTGTTTCCAAATTTGATCATGATTAGGACTCTATCATAGTTGATCTTTCGAAGCCACTGGTTTATGATAATATACCTGATGATGAAGTTGAAGTGCCCAAAACTATCGAGGCACTTCAGTCCAAGATGATGGTTATGTAAGGTCCTCACTATATTGGGGTTAGTCTCACTTCTAATAAGGAAACTATTCAGTCACCCAAGGCTCCTCATCACTCATTTGTATGCATTAAAGATCCGTCTCACACACAGATCACATCTCCTCCACTCAAGCTACATGATCCCATTGCTCATGCATTGGAGGAATATTACATTGCAAGCACATGTGTATGGCACAAGTTATCTTTGTTTCTTTAATTTTCTTGCATGTCTTAGTCAAGAGTGTTCTTATGCTTCAAAGTTTCACGCAGTGTCACACAGCACCATGATAAGTCCATGAACTATCTGTCATCCACTTGTACTCACTTATGTCCTGTGGGCACTGTCAGACACGAACTGTGGTTGTCTTCATTTTTATCTCTTTCTTGCTTGTTGGTTCGCACAACTGGGTTGCTCACGAACCATGTCTTCACCAACATGGGTCTACCAATGTGTCGGTGGCTACATTGGAAATATCACTTCACGTGATCAGGCCCATGCACTGTTAGTATAGGAGTAGGAGTAGTGTTTTCTTTCAGTCAGTTTGCTTGCATGCTTGTTTGATTTCGCTTTGTTTTCTTGTTTGTTTGCTTGCTTCTTTGCTTACTTGCTTTGCTTTCACTTTTTGTTCTGTTTTTGCTTTGCTTTGATGTTTGTTAGTTCATTTGTTTTGTTTGTAGGTTAGCTTTTCATGAAACCATGTATGAATCTTGAAAAGAGTTGGGTGAAGTACAAGAGGGCTTGTACAACTATCACTACTTAGTTATCTGTCATCTTTCCTCTGTATGAAGAGATTATTACTTTAAGTCCATGATAATTCGAAGGAAAATATTTGTTGTTTGAAGTGAAACTTGGTGAAAACACAATTCTTGCGTGCTAACTAGTGTCACCCTCTCTAGTCGGTTTTTTTTTGGGTTAACCCTTGTCAGCTTAGTCAAGTAGAGTAAGGTGAGGGGGAAAACCTTAACAGGCATGTCAGAGGTAAAAATAAACTACTTCTGTGCTGGAACAACCTCTTCTTCTCTCAATAAGTCGGGATACCTCTTCCACTTTTGAAATTAATAAGTGTTATGCACAGTTGAAAAAATGAAAAAATGAAAAAAATAAAAAGTCAAAAAATTTCAAAATTTCAAAATGAATGGCGAAAGAGGAGAAAGGCTTCTTGCACAGGGATATGACGTAAGTAACTTAGTCGGGGTACTAACCAGGCTCGCTAGCAGTGAAGCCATGCTTTTGTTCCTATGTGACTCCACCAGGTACTGTCCAGACCCGCTAGTAGTGGAGCAATACCAGAGATGAAACTAAGACCCTAGCGACTGTACTACTTGTGCACCTATACCCCTCAACCCCAATCGGAACAACTATGTTGCCTTGGCTTGGAATGTGTGTCAATCAACCAAGATCTTGGAATATGTTACATCTTACAATCAAGCCAGTGTGAAACCAAGATGAGATGAGAACTGAACAATACTTCCGGAGTTGTTAGACTTGTTGTTCATGAACAAGGTCCATTCAGAGAGCTGGAGTTCTAGTAGTTTGTTGCCAAGTATTGTAGCGGCTACAAGCACCCTCCAAAATTTTTCCTTAGCCCATTTTCTAGCTTCCCTACCAAACTTTCACAACACTTTGTCTTGCTTCGTCAAGTACACAAGCTTCAGTTTTTTCATGCATAAAGGCAGCGTGTTGAGAACAACTTAATGCATTCCCCTCACAAGATGTTCACTCGGACTTGGTCTAGCTACAAGCTGAACAACTTCCCAATGAAAATTGTGCATTTTTGGAGGGCAACTAGCCTTCCCTCCAAAAATTGTGCAATTTTGTCTCGCAACCTGCTAGGCTCCAGAATTTCCGTTTCTACTAGCCAACTCTCCCAACAGAAATTGTGCAAATTTCCCCAGCAGGGCTACTCTGCCTAGAATTTGTGCAAATCTAGGCAGTAGTCAGCTTCTGTACCAAGAAATTGTGTAAACCTCCTAGGTAGTCAGCCCAGCTCACAAAAATGTGCATTTTCCTCAAGCAGTTGAGCAGCTGCATGCATGAGCAGTCCGGTTGACCAGTTAACCCGGGACCGAGGAAACTTGACTTGCATGCATGCAAGACTGGTTCTTCCCATAATAGAAAAAGGCAACATGTAAAATGCATGCCATGATTCAAGGAGCTATTTTTGGCAGCCGAGAGTTACATGCAAAGTTGTTTTAGAAGTTTCCCTCCAAGTGTCACTTTTTCCTAGATTTGTGGCATGCGCGTCATGAGCCCAAACTGATTTATTTGACACATCAGAGCTCATTCTTTGACATCGATCTTGGATATTTGACATACCACAACACATCCCGGACTCTTCGACACATCCGGCTCAGTTATTCACGAGTAAGTGGTCTCAACTTTTCTTTTTCAGCATTTCTGTCATTTTTTCTATATTTGCTTGTATGAGTGTTGTTTGCTTGATTTTTTTGAACGCTTGTTGTCATTTACATGTATACTAGCTTGTCCTAGCTCTGTTTCAATTTTAGTTTCTATCTCACTACTGTCGCATGCATGAAACTATTTTGCACGAACATTTGCCCAATGGGCGAATTGCTTCACCCAAATGCATGTTGATATGTTTGATGAATATGTCATTCATGTTTTGCATGCATTGTCAATCACTTTTTCTTTCACTTAGTTTCACCATGCATTCACTGTCCTAGTTTCTTTTAGTTTCTCGTCGGCGAGTCGGGCCAACCTTGGCCCGGACTCTACCTCACTAAGACTACATTGAGCAATATGGGGAAGGAAGGCTTTGCCTTCCTCTCCAGAAATGTACATTTTTTCCTAGTGATAGCCTCCAAGACTGTTTTGTGCATTTCTGGAGGACAATGACTACTGGCCTAGGAAATTGTGCAAATCATTCCCTGGGCCTGTAGTCCTTCCCAACTAAAATTGTGCATTACGCAATCCCAGCAACCAACATCTAGTATGGATTGCACATTGCACAGATTCGGAAGCTAGTCCTGCCTCCCAGATAGCCCAGACTGCCTTTTTTGCAGTTCTGGTAGCCAATCACCCAGCCTCCCAAAAGAAATTGCACAATCTTGATCATCAGTTTCCCAAGTATGTGTTGTGTCATCCCTAGAATTTGCTTTGTTTTCACTGACAGATTTCTTTCCATTCATATTGCTCATCTTCAGATCATTTAGGTGTTCATATCTCTCAATGGCTTCCAAGAGAATAGGGTACCACAACACTGATGGAAATACAGCTAGAGCAACGGCTAAACAAATGTCCTCTAGTCTATCGATCTATGAAGATACAAAGTTGTATCTAGGCAAGGACATCAAACTGAAGTGGCAAGAAGTCAATGAAAAATTTGTAGGTACTTTTGGGGAACATCTCGAAGACCATCAAGTGTATGTGAACATTCACAAGTACAGCTTGTACTAGATTACATGCAGATATCCCGTGGTCCCCTGCGTGGAAATGATACACTGGATTGTCTCTCACATCTATCCCGAGACAATGACCTTGAGTAGTGTCAGTGGGACGAAGCTTGCGACCTTATGGGAACATGATTATGATGAGATGTATCAGATGTCCAAGTCCATGACTATCACAGAGACTCCATTTAGCTTACCCAAAAATAGTGCTAACTCAAGGGACATTATGAAGGATTGGGTAAAGGAGCCAACTCGTTTTAGGATGACAGCCAACTAGGTCTATAAGACAAAGGTACTGAGGAAAGTGTACCAATACTTGATCATATTTGCTTGTCGACTGTATGGCCAAGAAAGCACGTAAGCCTTCCCATAGAGTTGGGTGGTTGGCACTGGACCAAGTGGCTAGGGAAGGAAAACCATGTAATTGGTCCCGCATACTGGCTCATCAACTGAAGTAGCAAGTCAGAAAGGCTCGATAGTCACTCGAAGGTATGTGTGTAGAGATTTACATGTCTGCCTACAACCTAGATGCAGTCTGTGCCTGACACATTTTCCTAGGCTTAGAATGGGCATGGTCACCAGTGGAGACTGCTGTGAACACATATTTGAAGTTGTTGTCCAAATGCAACTTCAAAGGAGTAATCACACGTGTTACACAAAAATATCGTCACCTTGATTATTTTCAGTCGGTGTAGGTCTATCATTACCTATACCAGCTTCCTAAGCAAGTCTTAAACCTCAGCTCTTCAAAACAAGCTTGA